>ML785696.1:241464-263888 GCA_009831015.1 Picea engelmannii | reverse complement strand
ATAATTTAAGAGGAAATTTAATTATGTAAGTTTAGCTAATGGTTGGAATGGGTGCATGTAAGAGTCTAAAAGTTTTGAGACCATCTAGTTTCTTAAGCTTGCTAATGTATTATTTGGTAATTGAAGATATTTAAAGGTGTGGGTTAAACAATTTGTTTTCTTATTTATTGCTGATTTTTTATGTTTGTAAATTTGTTATATATATATATATACACACACACACACTTACTTACTGTTGATTTTTTAGGATCCATAAATTTTAAAGGGATTTTTGTGTACTGTATGACATGATTTTGTGGGAGAGCTTTTATGGATTACAACTAGTTTTAATTGAATTCTTTTGTTTTAATTAATTTTGGTGGGTGGATTTAGATTTGAAAGTCCTTTTTATGGGAGCCTAGTTTTATTGTTCTATAATTCATTGAAATAACATAACTACAACAATGAATGGAATAAATTAGACTATGATTGTGTAGCTGGTATGTGGTAATGTTAAATTAAACATGGTTATTTTTGCGTTTGATCATGATATAGTCTCTTATAAGACACAAAGATGAGGTTCTTCTCAACTTCTTTGTTTTGTTAAAATGAATAGTTTTTTAATTACTTGTTTATTTTTTTAATAGTAGTCCAATTTACTTATAACTTGTGTTTGCAAAGTGTCTGCAATTCTTGTTGAACATGTTGAAGTGTTGATCTAGTATCTTGCTTTTAAACAATGACATGTCATATTAATTTATTGAAGTTTGTTGCTTCATAGTGTATGTCTCATGCATAATGCAGACACTTCACTCAAAATTCTATTATTTGTATGAACAAGATAGACAAGTGTTGCAACTTTTCAGTGTAAAAAATGGTATATAACATGGGCTTTTAGTTTCATCTTTTCTCTGCTTCCTTATGCAGTAGCAAGTCTCTTCAATAATTTATACAAAATTATTGATACTCGGTATTTTTGGAAGATTTTGGTCTACTCAGTAATTTATACAAAATTAATGATAACAAGTTTTTTAAGATTTTGGTTTGGTTTTGGATTTAACAATAGATTTTAGTAACAAAACTAATTAGTAATTTATAGAAAAATAATGATAATAGGTAGCTTTAGAAGATTTTGGTTTGGCTTTAGTTTTGGTTTTAGTGTTACATTTTAATTTTGCAGATTCTAGAAATTGATGATAATGGATAGTTTTAAAACATTTTGGTTTGGATTTGATTTTTAGATACATTAGATTCTTGTGTGTGATAACAAATGTAAATTGTAATTATATCAACTAAACTCTAGATATATTCATATATAGTTTGTGAATATTAACCACATACAGGTCTCTCAACTTTTCAATGTAAAAAAATGTATATAATATGGACTTTTAGTTTCATACTTTCTCTTTGTTATACAGTAGCAAGGTTCACTAATTTATACAAAATTACTATTATTGAGTATTTTTGGAAGATTTTGGTCTATTAAGTAATTTTCACAAAATTAATGATAAGGAGTTTTTTAAGAATTTTGGATTGGTATTGAATTTAATTTATACAAAATTTACTCATAATGGTTATTTTTGGAAGATTTTGATCTATTAAGTAATTTTCACAAAATTAATGATAATCGGTTTTTTTAAGAAGATTTTGAATTGGTATTGAATTTAAGATTACATTTTATACAATAGCAATTCTAATCAGTAAGTTCTACAAAATTATTGATAATAGTTATTTTTGAAAAACAATTTATAAAAAATTAATATAACTGTTTTTTTCTTAATTTTGATTTAATATTAACTTTACAAAATATTTTATAAAAGATCTATTCATGAACTTATAGAAAAGTAAGTGAATGATATATTAACCAGAAAAACAAAATGTACAACTTGGTCAATAAAATATATTATCCAACAATAATTATGATAGCAAAATACTCCCAATGCAACTAATTACCCCCAAACTATATCTTTAGGCAAGTGAGAATGAAATTAAAAGGATAAATCACAATAAAGCAGAAAGAAGAATAGATTTGATAATTCCCCACACTTAGTGAGAGGGCATAAAAGAAACAAATCGTGGTCCAATTAACATGACATGGTTTTGTATGCCTCCAAATATTCTAATTTCTGATTCCCTTTAAAGTGGATACGTTAAAATAAACACTACGTTCAGTTCAATTCATGGTTCTGACTCTCAGCGAGCAAATGTCGTTTACTGTATACACATTACTTACTCAAAGAATAAGGACTGGCTTGGTTGGCTTACTTTGCACGGAATTAAATGATCTAAGTCTCAACAGGGAGGATAGTCATGGAGCTACTTTTCAAGTATATTTATTGGAGTATACCTATTGGAGATGGGCACAATTAATTACCTTTTAATCTAAAATTCTAATCTAATGGCTAACAATTGAAAATGCTGGAATATTCTTAGTCGTCCTCCCAAATCAATGAATGTGATTCACTCTTCATAATTTCCTTGTATTTTTTAGTTAACCTGTTTACTTTTTAACATTTACCTAATCATATTGAGAAATTACTGTACCACCATCTGATTGCCACGTTTAAATGATTAACCTTTGGAATTACCACATTTAACTTTTGGATTTCCTCAGCTCTATGTGCATTTCAGTTGTCTCTGCGTTTCAATTCACCAGAGTGTTGTCCATCCAAATAACTTTCAGCGTTGCAACACCAACCACTTTGAGGCTATGCTAGTTTACATTTTGTTGTCAAATTCACATTATACAGATCCTCAAAATGGTTACTTAAAAAGTGGGAAGTCGATTTGGAACAAAACGTAGAATGACAAAATTTTGATAACGTGATTGGAATTTGAAACCGACGCGTTTTCGTTGTTTAAGGGTTTTACGAAATAATTTTTTAGTAGGAATCGGGTCATATAAATTTGTAGAAAATAAAATGCATTCTAGTTATTTAATTGTTCTATGAAATGAATATTTTTAGTCTGAAGATATAAATTTGTAGGAAATTACTATTTTTTATTGTTTAAAATCCATTTTTGAACGAGAAATGGATTCAAACATGTTGAAAAACCTTATAAGCAGTCAGATTAAATAAAAATAATCACTTAAATCTACTAACCTAACAATTTCTCACCAAATTTCAAATAAATATCCCCAAAAATAATAATATGATAGAACGTTTAGGATACTCCTTTCTTATACCGAACGAAATTTCAAATTTTGAAAAAGCCAACGTCCGTACTTTCCCTAGCCGCAGCCTACGAAAGTTACCGTAAGTTTGAGTAAAAACATTAAAATGATGTTCGACCATTTTAACATTATAATGAGTAAAAAAAAGTTGAGACGGATAATTTCACACCTGCTTCCACCTAACATCCGTTGTAAATGCCCGCCAGGATATAATTAAGTTTCATCTTGAACTGACACGTAAACTTAAACAATTGAAATCCCAACATCCACGGAGAAACGAATCATTGCAATGCTGATGGTGCGCATCATTAAACAGACTATTGAATATTATATATTACCTAACACAGATGATTTAAAGTGACAGATCGAAGAAAATAAATATCTAATCAACATGTATTTATTATATTTCTATTACGGCATTCTATTCAAATTGAAACATAAATTGTGGGAATTGCTGTAACCGATTTCCCTGTACAAAGCTTCGAGAGTGACGCCCACTCAATGTTTTTAACATTCTTGATTTCTTGGAAAGCGAGTCATTAACCGTTGGATAAAGTAGACCGTTCTCTTATTGCTTTCCAACTGCGGGGCAGCCTGTTTTTGTTGATCAACAGCCGTCTCTGCCCCACAGGCCGTTTCTTTTTGAGGGTCGCTTACTTTCCAGGCATCCTTAAATACATCATCTCTTCTTTCATACAGCACTGAAGTTGCAGGGTGCTCCCCCGTTGTTCAGCTTTACTAAATAAGATTTGAATGTTCGTGAATTCTTCTTATTAATTTTATTAATTAAGCATCTTGTATTTAGTATAGATTGATAATTGGTATCTTTCCATCTCCAATATAGCTCTCCGTGTGGTCAGTGGTTATAATTTGTAGAGCAGCCACAGTTTTATAATTATAATGGCGTTGGGAGTGGTGAAGTCCCTGGCGGGGTTTCTCCTGCTGTTGAATTTATGCATGTTTTTGATTGTGGGTGCTATTGCCGGATGGGTTCTCAACAATGCCCTCGATCACACTTACTCTACTGGTACTTATTACTTGTATGCATAATATGTTTTTGTGCTTTTATACCATGGAGTGTTTTGCTGATTGATTCCATGACTAACTTGCAGGTTCTGGAAAAGCTTTTCCTGTGGGATTTTCTCCAGTGTATTTTCCAATGGGGAATGAAGCAACAGGATTCATGGTTATCTTTTCTTTGATAGCTGCTGTAGTAGGAGCTGCTTCATGCCTTTCAGGACTCCATCATCTCCGGGTTTGGACTGCCCATAGCTTGGCTTCTAGTACTGCATCCTCCATGACAGCTTGGGCCCTCACACTACTGGCCATGGGGTATATATATAATAACTACAAGTTTACATCATATGAGTCAATAAGAATTATGATCTCTCATTCATCTATGAAATGTGGACGAGCTAATCATTTTTCATTCACAAAACTGCAGGTTGGCATGCAAAGAGATCCATCTGGGCGGCCGAAACACAAAGTTGGTATGTAATACTCCTATGCTATCACGTTCATACGGTCACTAATTTCCTCATTCCTTTGATTCTGTTATGGTGTTTTGTATCGTTAAGATTTGGTAACTTTGCATTTGTGTGCAGGTAACGTTGGAGTCATTTCTTATTATTCTGTGTGTATCAAAGCTCTTCTACATCTTACTCATTCACGCTGGATTCTTCGGAGGAAATTATTGTTCTTACCAGGACACCTATGTCGCCACAAATACAACTACAGCCGAACCTCAGAAAGGAAGCACAACTGGGACCTCTTCGGTTTAATATGATGAATGGCTTTGTGGTTCGTGACTAGCAAATTAATGCATAGGAGGGATGATAAACCTTTTTTTTTTTTAATGAATCGGATACTGTAGTTTTAACAGGATGGATTTCTATCGATTCCTTACATGCAGCATACATGAGGATTCAGGTTGTGTACGAGTTGCAGCTTTGTATTATGTAAATCTATGTTTCTTTTAAAATCACATTCTTATTACCGAAATATGTTTATCTTCAACTAAAAAATTTCTCGCGTCAGAGTTTTTGTTAATTAATTTGTTCTAACCGGGCTCTCCATGAATGAATAAATAATGTGTTCAATTTTCATGAATCATTCCTCAGATACATGTCGTATAAAAAAAAAATTACTTATTTTTCAAAGATTAATCTATTAAAAAAATTAAAAATAAATTATTATTAATTTGGAAGTCGTGACTAAGTGAGGATACTTACACTAAACTAAAGGATAATCACTTTTATAACTTATCAATTTCATTTATAATCGCTTTAAAATAAAGATTGATATTGCGACTGATTTTCATATTTCATTTTTATATTAATATTTTTTTTTTACTGATTTTCATATTAATTTTTATATTAATATTTTTTAATAAGTAAAGTAGGGTTGTTTATTAAAACAATATTTTTAAAAGTATGTGTTTAGAAAAGTAAGAAATTAATTTTACATATATATAAACCAAGTTTCCAATTAGAACAACTTTTTATTAGAACAACTTTTTATGATTTCAAAAATTAAAAGTTTTAACTAAAACCTTATTAATCTCAAAATTGAATATTCAAACTTTATTAATCTCCACTTTGATCATCTCCGCAAATTTCATAATGTATTCGTACATACTATAAAAGTTCATGAATCTTAAATCTCTACCTCATCTTAATGAGCAAATTTCATAATGTATTTTTACATACTATAAAAGATCATAAATCTCTTGTCAAGATTTCAAGTAGTGAAGGTTCCAAGTTATGTGAGATATTATATTAAGATATATTTCTAAAAAGATATAATAGTTGATATTACTAGATATATTGTATAGTAATTTTTGAAAAAAATAATCACCTTCAATTAGGTTGGATTTTAAATTGCTTCATTCAAGATTATATGATAGATGTTTGCTTAAAAAGGAAAGGTAATCTTTTTATCAAATCATTATAACAAACATTTTAACACTTCTTATATTCCATGATTAAATATGTATATTTATTCATTTTAAAAATTAATAAAATTTAAACATATTTATTATATGTTAAAGTTAAAAGTTGTGAAAATTTTACTAAAAATTAGGGAGAGATGGATATTGGTAGGGAAGGGAAAAGATCGTTTCGTTAGGTAAGGGAATAAAGGACTGGCAATATCGATTCGATTGGTAAGGTGGAGGGAGATCGTTAGGGACGGGAAGGGATCTCGATCGATAACGGAGGAACTCTATAGTTCAATGTCAATTTCTTTCATTATCCATTTATCCGTATGATGCATATGAAAAATTGGCTTCGCAGCACTCGTTGCTCTTGAACTCTGACCTGCTTCGGATATTGGACTGGAAGTCCTGAGTGCCACATCTTTTGTCTTCAACTGGACGGGTATCGTCACTAGTGGCCCCCATATGAGGATGGGGACCATGTCAAATTAGGGGGGAATTAATAGAGGAATTATATTATAATTCCTCTATTAACTCCCCCCCCCTCCCACCCACTAGGTAAGGCTTCCGTTTATGAGGAAAGGCGTCGCGTTAGGCTAGAGGCAAATAGTGGCCTAGGCGTAGACGTTACATAGGGGACGTAATAGCAGAGGTAAGGTTACTGCCCAATAGCAGAGGTACGGTTACTGCCCAATAGCAGAGGTACGGTTACTTACTAAGAGTCTTTCTAGTCAAAGCCATCTCAGCTCAGCGTGCCTAAGCCCTCTAAAGAGCCATCTCAAGCCCTCTGCCTGCCCTATAAGTGTTCCACCTAACAAGGTGCCCTCTCAAGCYAATCACTSGCTGGCTCACTGGCACTGCACTGGATCAACCCAATCACTGGCACTGGAAAAAGAACATCAAAATAGCAAGTCATAATTACAGATATAACAAACARCACCACCAGTAGTTTACCAAGTTGAGTCTCCTGTTGCAGTTTACTCAGCAGCGCATCCAATAACATAGAAGGTAAGGGTGTATAATCATCGAAGGGTTGGGTACCTAATCATCGAAGGTTTGGGTGTATAATCGTCGAAGCGGGTAAAAAACATGGCTGTCAGGGAGGAGGGGGGCTGGCCTGCCCCTACCCTCCATGCCCTCTGGCTGGCTTTCTTTAAAGGCTTTCCTGGCTTCATCTGGCTGGCTAAAGAGAAACCCCCATTAGGCCCGTGTGTTCCCGCCTTCCCCATCCCGCCCGCGTAAGGTAGGTCGACTGGCCTTCTTTAGACCCATCCATGCTTAGTTCCCGCATAAGAAAGGAAGAGGAACACCCCTCAAGTTGCCAAGCAAGCCAGAATGATTGATAAAGCATGTCCTCAAGCCAGCCATGAATTCCCAACGCCTTCCTTCCCTTCCTGCCCGTTCAGTGGGTTCCTTCTTAGTCGAGCGCTAGTGAGTCTCCTCTGGCTCTTTATCGAGCGCTAGCGAGTCTGGCTTTAGTCCTTTATTTTCTAGTTAGATATTTCCTTATACTATATATCATGTGTGTTACACACATGATATATTATATATCATGTGTTACACACAAGTGAATAAAATTTTAAAATAAATTTAATTAAATGTAACATTTTTTTAAAGGATAATGATACTCATATCATACACCCATTATTTTCATAAATTTGTTTTTAAGATATAAAACAAAAATAATAATAATATATTTAAATTATTAATATGAAAGAAATAATCAATATTAATTCTTCAAAATAAAATATAATTTTGTTTTTAGAATTTGATTTCTTTCCATTACTAAAACACTACTATGATGATCAATGATCCAATACAACTCTATTTTATATTAATATTTAACTAATAAAAATAAAATTGAAAACATTTTATTACACATTTGTTTTGTCAAACTCAAGACATGAAAACCAATCTAACTTAAATCATTCATAACATTCCAAGAAAGTCAACCTCACATTTATCAAATCACACTTCAAGAAATAAAAGTCAACCTCACTTATCATTCATAACATTCCAACATAGACAACCTCATTAAAAGGGTGTATCATTTATTTAACCAATTACCAAATCTAATAAACTCCACCATAATAGAGATATTTAAGAGACTTAAGTATATGGAGGAGATTAGGTACTACCTAACTTCTTCCTTAAAGAATCCTCATCCTTCATAGATTTATATGGACAAGTTGGACTTTGCTCATTATCTTTTTTTTTATCATGTTAATGTGTTAATTTGAGTGGTTGTAAGATAAAATATTATTCTTCAAATATGGACTTAGTTTCTATAAAATGATATATTAAACTTATAATAAATAAAGGATGTAAAAAAATTTAAATTTACTAAATTAATTATATTATAAATATATTTATTAAAATCTTCCATCTCCTTCTAGAATATAATTTTTTTTCTTATATTAAAAAAAGCAACTTTACAATACTAATATATTTTCCTTAAAGAATACCTATTATTTAATCAAATACATCTAAAATGGATACATATTAAAATGGTTCTACATAAATATTTATGTGATGATATTGAACCCCAATTTAACAAACTACTCTACGACAGTTTGCAACATGGATTATGCTTGATTTTTCACTAAGGGTGGATTGTGCCTGATTGTGCGCCGGGGGTGGTGCAAACATCCATTGTTCCGGAAGGGACTTGGACATACGATTTGAATCGTCCCACATTAAGTGAGCCCGCGCTTGGCACACTAAAATTGGCATTGAGGAGAGTTAGATTTTTTACTTTTTAAACATGGATCACTTCGATCGTGAACATCTATGTGTTATGATAACTATTTTGGTTAAATCCACTTCCGCACAAGCCATTGGTTGCATGAAAAAAATTGTTCCGGCCATCTGGAATCGGGAGTAAGATATTTCCAAAATCTATGAGGGAACAAATCTGTAGAGAGGCATAAATCAACATAAAGCCCCGTGAATTTATTTATAATAAACTATTTATGGAAAGCTTCTGCTATGGACATTTTAGGTGGATATATAGAATGTGACAAAATGAGAAGCAGAGAATACAAAAAAAAGAGCAGAGCAAAAATAGTATTCAGTATATTTAGAAAAGGGAAAAGAGTTGAACTAAATAGACTCAAGCAAATCAAGAACATCAAGAAATGATAGTACAGCTGGCCAGGACCGCTGACAGTGTACAGTCAGAGTGTTGAGGTTACATATATATTTAAGACTCCCTCTTAAATTCAACAGTTACAAACATCAGTACTGATAATGCCCAAGTGTTGTCTTTGAAAATAAAAGACAGATTTTCCTAGTGGCTGTGTAAAAATATCTGCAAGTTGATCTCGTGAGCCACAGAATTGAAGTGCGATGTCACCATTATTGACTAGCTCACGGATGAAGTGAAAGCAAGTGTCAATGTGTTTACTTTTCTTGTGAAACACATGGTTTTTGAATAGAGATATTGCTGAGGTGTTGTCACAGAAGATAGGATTTGGCTCATTTTCTGTATGTAACATATCTTTCAATATTCTTCTCAGCCACACAGCTTGACAGGAAGTTGAGGTAACAGTGACATACTCTGCCTCTGTAGAAGATATTGAGACTATGAGTTGCTTCTTTGACGCCCAAGAAATTAGGTTCGTACCTAGGTGAAAAGCATGTCCTGAGGTGCTTTTCCTGTCATCTAGGATGCCTGCAAAGTCATTGTCTGTGTAACCAAAGAGATGATTATCATCAGACTTAGTGTACCATAAGCTAAAATTGAGAGTGCCTACAACATATCTCATAATCATTTTCGCCATCTTCTGGTGAAAATCTTTGGGGGAGTCCATCAACTTGGAAACAAGATTGGATGCATACACAATATCAAGTCTAGTTGCTGTAAGATACAACAAACTGCCTACTAATATTTTGTATAGGGTAGAATCCACTGTAGGTCCTTCATCCTTCTTGCTCAATTCTGTGCCTAGGGGTATAGGAGTTTTGACTTGATTGCAGTCTTCCATGCAGAATCTTTTGATGATGTCTGTTGCATACTTTTGTCGACAGACAAAAATGCCTTTGGTTGATTGATCAACCTCAATCCCCAAAAAATATTTCATTATGCCACGATCTGTCATCTCAAACTCAGATTTCATGGCATGTTTAAAACTGGTTAACTCAAGATTTCCTGTATATATGATGTCATAAACATATAAACATACAATTAGAATTTTATCGTGCTGGTCTATTTTGGTGTATAAAGTTGGCTCATTTTGGTTTCTATTGAAACCACTTTTGATTAGGTAAGTGTCAATTCTATTGTACCAAGCTCTTGGAGCTTGTTTTAAGCCATACAAGTCTTTCTTCAACCGATACACTTTAGCTATCTGCTCTTGGACTTCAAATCCAAGTGGTTGATCGACATAAACCTCTTCTTCTAAGAAACCATTTAGGAAAATTGACTTGACATCCATCTGGTATACTTGCCATTTGTGTTGAACTGCTATGGCTAAGAGAGTCCTTACAGTGTCCAACCTTGCTATTGGAGAAAAAGTTTCACCATAGTCACTACCTGGCTGTTGTGAGAATCCTTTTGGCAACAAGTCTTGCCTTGTGTTTTCCAATTTGCCCCTTTTCATTGAGTTTAGTTTTGTAAACCCACTTGACACCAATACTTTTCTTGTTTGTGGGAAAATCAACAAGATCCCATGTCTTGTTCTTCTCAATGGAGTCAATCTCTTGGTTCATGGCTTGAACCCAATGTGGCTCTTTAGCTGCCTCTTTAAAAGATGTAGGTTGACATGACATTAAGGAAAAAAAATTGTGTTGTTCAATGTCATCCAACTGCTGATGGATTTCTCTCAAACTTCGAGTTCTCTTATTTTGAAGTTCAGAGGACGAATTCTTGCTGGAAGTTGAGTTATCCTAAGAAATTTCAGATTGTCCTTGTACCTGCAATCTTGGAAGAGCAGGTTGATGTGCTTGTTGTCCTGAATTCTTTGTGTCTTCGGGATGTGACAGCAATGGATCATGACTGTCCATTGGCTTATTTTCAGACTCACTCCAGAATTTATTTTTAAGAAATTTTACATCTCTGTTGAGGATTAGTTTCTTTGAAATTGGATTGTAGAGTCTGTAGGCTTTGGATGTCTCACTGTAGCCAACAAAAATCCATTTCTCACTTCTATCATCCAGTTTCTTGCTTAATTCGAAAGGTATGTGAGTGTATGCTATGCAGCCAAATGTTCTGAGATGTGCAACATTTAGCTTTGTCCCACTCCATGCTTATTGAGGGACCTTCATATTGAGATTGGTGGTTGGAGATCTATTCAGGAGAAAAGATGATCATGCTACTGCTTTAGCCCAAAATGTATTTGACATACATTTCTCTTTGACAAGGCTTCTTTCCATGTTCATTATTATCTGATTTTTCCTTTTAGCCACTCCATTCAGTTGTGGAGTATACCTGGCTATAGTTTGCATGGTGATGCCTTGTGATTTGCAGAAAATTGCAAATTCTTTGGAGCTGTATTCTCCTCCTCCATCTAACCTGAGAGATTTTACATATTTCCCACCCTATTTTTTAGCTTCAGCTCTGAATTCTTTGAAGCTTTCAAAGGTTTCAGAGTTGTGTCTGAGAAAATAGATCCAAATTTTTCTGCTGAAGTCATCAATAAACGTTAGAAAATAAACACAACCACCTATTGACTATGTTTTCATTGGTCCACGGAGGTCAGTGTGAACCATCTCTAAGTGTTGTTTGGCGTGAGTGGAGGACTGTGGAAAATTAGTTCTCTTATGTTTTCCAAGAATGCAAGTCTCACATGGGGTATTTTCCTCTTTGAAAATAGGGAGACCTTTGACCATGGAGTGCTTTTGTAGAAGACTTAGTCTTTGAAAGGGTAGATGTCCAAATCTTGTGTGCCAAACCAAGGTTTCATTGGAGGTGGATGCACTTTGTGCATACGATTGGATCAGATTTACAGTTTTGAGGGTCAGGGGAAACATCTTATTTTGAGTCATGCGGATTTCAGAAATCAATTTTCTGCTAGGGTTTTTATCATATATCCTACATGATGCTCCTTCAAAAAGTACCTTATAGCCATGTTCAATTAGTTTTCCTACACTTAATAGATTATGTGTAAGATCTGGAACATGATAGACATTGTGTATGTCTTTCTTTACATTTTGGTTAGTAAGAATAGGTACAGTTCCTTTTCCTTGAACTTTGAATAAAGAATCATTTTCAAGTGTAATATCAGATGAAATTGAAGAATCAATACATGAAAGTAAATCTTTGTTACTTGTCATGTGATTGCTTCATCCACTATCCAGCAGCCAAAGATCTTTATGTTGTTCTTCATTCTTGTGGTATGAGAGAAACATACCTTCCGAGGTTTCTCCTTCATGATGTGAGATATGTGCTCTGCCTGAGAGCTGATCTGATTGCTTCTTCCAACATTCAGATTCACAGTGTCCAAAGTTTTTGCAGTAATAGCATTGTATGATGGATTTGTCATTTGATCTTCTCCCTCCATCACTTTAAGGTTGGAAATTCTGATTATGGTTATGTTGTTTGTGACCATGGAAATTCTTATTCGGTTTTTGTTGTTTGTGACCTTCGCTTGAGTGATGGTTACTTGGACTGCTCCCTCTTCCTTAATGACCTCTTCCTCTTCCTCTGCTAAAGGAGAGTTGAGTCTTGAAGGTGTTGGTTGTTGACTCATCTGTGATATGAAGTCTAGTCTCATGTGTCAATAGAGAACCCATTAATTCATATGTTGAAAATTTTGACAAATCCTTGGATTCAAGGATGACTATAACAACCATTACAAATTTATTTGGTAAACTTCTAAGGACTTTCTCAACAATTCATTGATCAAGGATGGCTTCACTAGTCAATCTGATCTGGTTTACGATTCCCATGACTCTGGTCATAAACTGATCAACATTTTCAGACTCTGTCATTTTTAAAGTCTCAAAATGCATCCTCGAGGTCTGAAGTTTGACTGTTTTGACCCTGTCATTTCCTTGGTAGGATGATTTAAGGACGTCCCATGCCTGTTTTGAAGTAACAGTGCCTGTGATTTTTGAGAAAATCAAGTCATCCACTAAATTTTGAATCTAGAATTTTGCCTTATTTTCTCTGTTCCTTTATGTTGCCTGAGCATTTCTCTGTTGGTTGGTCATGGCAGACAGGTCTGTTGAATCTGGTTCCACATATCCAAGATCCACCAGATCCCAACACTCTTGTTCTTGCAAGAAGGATCTCATTTGAGGAGACCAAAACTAATAATTCTTTCCAAGAAGAAGCGGTCCTTGAGTTGGTCCTAAATTGCTAGGCGTGGCCATCTTTCAAAAAAAAATTAACAAACAAAAAAAAATTGTTAGAAAATTTCCTGTTTACTTGTTTCTTGCACGTAAAACCAGGTCTTCAAATTTCTTTGAGTGACTTCCGACCGAAAAACATAGGGTAGACCACTTCTTTGACTTCGATCTGGTTGGATCTGACTATCCGAGCACAAGAACCGTTGATTCAGATCTCTGAGCTCTGTTCTTTTGCAACTTTAGTAATTGTAGCCCCTCTAAAGGCAGAATCGAGCTTTCTGAGTTTACTCGAGAGCCAAAAAGTAAAAAATTGAAGTTTACTTCTCATGTGACTGGGGCATGAAAACCAAGTGCTCCGGGTCTTCGGGCTTCGAGCGTTTCGACGCTAAAGGTGTCAATTCCTCCGAATAGAAAAATAACGGTCTTATTTCAAAGATTGACGATCCTCGTTAATATGAGATCAATGGTCCTCAATTACTTTGGGACTTCGGGTGATATTCCTTTCTTACCTATTGTTGTTGCTGCAAATATCAATGTTCCTCGTTGATTTGGGATCAATGGTCCTCAATTACTTCGGGACTTCGGGTGATAGTCCTTTCTTACCTGTTGCTTTAGCTACAAAGATGAACGGTCCTCAATTACTTTGAGACTTCGGGTGATAGTCCTTTCTTACCTACTGTTGCAAAGATCAATGGTCCTTAGGCCTTAGTGAATGAACAACCAAAATATCCTTCAGAAATCCGGCGTTCGGGAATTTCCGTTTGCTAATATTGCAATCCTCTAAAGTGTCGAATCTCCGAAGTGCAAGATCTACCTCCATGTGGCTTGTTGATTTGGATGGTCGAGATTTACTTCAGAACTTCAGGCTTCGGGTGTTCCAAGGTGCCCAACACCACAAACCTCTAAAGTGTTAACCTTCCAAAGTGACAGATCTGTCGACGTGTGTCCACAGCTTTCAATGGCTCAGATTTACTTCAGGACTTCAGGTAGATCTCACTCTGCAAGACCTTCTAAAATGATAAGTCTCTGAAGTGAGGGATCTGGCACCGCATGTCCTTGTTGATGGATAGCCCGGATGAAATCCGAGCTTTGGGCCTTCGGGAGTTCTGGATTCTCATATCCATTTTTCTTCTGAAGTGATTATCGCCGAAGTGGAAGATCTCTAGCCACGTGTCCACCTCGATCAACGCTTTGGATCTACTTCGGAGATTCGGAACTTTGGGCCTTCGAGAGTTTTGGCTTCTTCCTGGAGTATGAGATTGCCTAACATATGTCACTTGCTAGAAGATCAACAACTACGAGTGATTGTAGAGGCTTGACATTCTCACTCTTTAATCTCCTTGTCGATCTCCGCAAAGCAGAGATGCTTGTCCTTAGTGGGATCAATATTCGTTGTTGATCTGTTGATCTGACAAGATCAATGATATTGAGCGATTTCGGGCTCACAACTTTCTCGTTCTTTAATTTCCTCTCCACTCCTTGCAATGCCTCCTCACCATCGATCTTTCTCTAATGTGATACGATGGTCCTGACTTGATCTTTGCTTGATCTAACGGTTGATCTTGCTCTTGCTCAGATCTTATGGCTTAGAAAACTTCTCTTTACCTGCAGGCTCATCGTCCTTTCTGATCTTGATTAACGGCTCAAATTTGTTCACATGGATGATCTTATGGTTGATCTTGCTTCTCCTTTGTTGCTTCTACAAACTTTCACTTTAAGAATGAATTTCATGAATCTTTCATGAATTCTTTAAATGCTCTCGAAATATTTGATTGCTCTTTGCTTTCTACAGTTCTGATTCCTCGCGCTTGTTGTCTGCAACGATCTTTTAAGCGTTTGTGGACTGCAAATTTATCTCCAAGATCTGTGAAGAATATTGCATCTCGTTCTCTTGTCTGTAAGACAATGTAAGCTCTGAGATGTTCTTCTTATGATCAGACTTCTCTCTAGGCACCATGAAGAGGCTTACGTCCTTAGCTCTGATACCATGACAAAATGAGCAGAGCGAAAATAGTATTTAGTATATTCAGAAAAGGGAAAAGAGTTGAGCTAAATAGGCTCAAGCAAATCAAGAACATTAAGAAACGATAGTACAGTTGGCCAGGACAACTGGCAGTGTACAATCAGACTGTTGAGGTTACATATATATTTAACACAATGATCCTTTTTTCTCCAAGTCTTTAGTTTTTGTACATACTCAACAATCGTATCCAAAAAGAGGTAAACCCTTCAACATTTTCTTGTCGATCTATGTTCGTAGAATGTAGCCAGTACATTTATTAGGATCTACTTGAACCACAATCATAATCAAGATTTCCGGTATGGAATTAACGTTAGTATTCAAGCTCAAACATTTTCCATAAACCCTTCAACGTTTTCTTGTCTATCTGTGTTCATAGAATGTAGCTTGTAAATTTATTAAGATTTATCTAAACCACAATCAAGATTTTTGAAATGGGATTAACTTTAGATCAATTTCTATTAACAAGGTGGTAAATAATATGTACTTGGTAGAAAAACATTTTGTTAGAAAAACTGAACCGTTGAGCAATAAAATAAAACAAATGTGGAAACAAAACATAGAAGATACACAATACAATAGAGACACTGATTTACGTGGTTCATCCAGTGTGGGCTACATCCACCAGAGAAATTGCCAGGCCCTTCCTTTATTACTATCTAGCAAATGAAGGGATACAACCTACAACAAGCCCACTGTAACTTCCTCTTCTTTCTCTCACAGTCTCCTATATCAGAATACAATATTCACTCTAATGTGATGCAGGAGCATCGCCAGCACATCAAGCGGAAACCAGTTGGAAAAGCCAGCACAAATTTTGAAAATGCCTAGGGACTGTTGTGCAAAATCTTAAATGAGTCATTTAAGAGGAGGCTCCTTTGTACATTGTAATGGACCTTGATCGGATAGCTCTCTTCCTTGGGTAGATAGTCGACATTTAATATAGTTAATGCTGATAGATAGGATTTTAATTGTAGATTTGATAGTTTAGAGTCCAAGAGGGAAAATGGATATAGACATCCTCATTGTATCATTGTATTATTATCAATTCTGGAGGAAGAAGTAGAAGAGCAAGCAGAGAATAGTGAATGGAGAACACCCATGTACAGACATTTGAATTAATAGAAGAAGCTTGATTCAAATTCATGGTTTGTGTTATTTCTCTGAGTATTGATGTTATGCTCAATCGATGTCTACTTTCAGTTGCATGTTTGCTCTTATATGTTGTGCATGTGATTTCATGGTTGAATTGAAATCTGAGAGGAAGAGTGAATGAGTTTCAAGTGTTTCTCTAATCGAGCCAGAGAATTCCTGCAAGGAGTGCAGTAGAATTGTCCGCAAGGAGTGCGTTGAAAGAAGGGTGCAATTAGAGTTGGCTTTTGTTCTCATTTCCTCAAAGGTGCAGCTAGGCATAGTGCCGTGCAAGGAGTGCGTAGGCCAGGTGAAAGTCTCATAGTTGCAATTTTGAGCAAAGCATCAAAAGACTACTGCTGCAGGTGTGCGTAGAATCAAAATCCTTCAACACGAAAGTGTCATTGAAGGGTTGTTGCAAGGAGTGCGCGCAAGCAGTTCTCAGAAGGACTTGAGAAGTCGAGAACAAGCTCATAAGGAGTAGGCCTTCAGAATTATTGAAAGGTTGCATAGGAGATTTCGTACCAAGAAATCCTCAAGGGGGAAAGAAATCAACGGTCAAAATTCGTAGGGGAGATTCACGAAAGACCGACAGCCATCAGATCTGGTAAAAGTGGTGCCAGAGTTAAGCCTTAGTGCATAGAGGAGAAGTTCCGCGAAGGCATCGAGATATTGGAGCCATCGGGATTTTGATAAGCAAGAGAATCGAGACCTTGTGGGTTTCGAAAACCCGAAGGAGAATCCTAGCCGTTGATCTCAGGACAGGACACGTGTCAGAGGATCCAAAGGAGTCGGGGTTCAGCTCATCGTGAATTCCGGAAGTGAAGAAATCGTTGCATCAGGAATCGCAATCTTGCGATACCCGATAGGGTGGCAAGGAAGTGGTGATGTGGAGGAGTAAGCTCTCACGTGCATCGGGGATTTGTATATCAGGGTTCAGAACTTGGAGAGTTCCATGAACTAGTGCAACGGAAATCGTGATATCCCAATACGCGATTTCCTGATTTGCCACAGGAGTGTGGGCCACAGTGGAGCAGGTAAGTAGACAGGTGGCACTGTATCGGGGATCGAGAAAAGGAAAATCCCGAGTTCATCAATATTCGGATTCGCGATCCCACAAAATCCCGATAGAAGTGGCGAAGTGTGGAAAAGTAAATTCACACATGCGCGTCGGGGATTCGGTGCATCGGGTATCGGGAGTCGGAAATTCGAGCGAGTTGCAAAACCGCGATAGAGTAGAAGTCCCGATAGGAACAAGAAGAAGTCAACGTTGACAGGTCATCGGGTCTCAGGGATTTGAGAACCCGGAGATAGCCAGTGAACTCGCGAAGCTGCGAGTTCCGATTTCCCGATCATTAAGGGAGGTCAGCTGGAGAGTTGTTGTGGGTAAAGAATATTCCCAATAGGGAATCAGAAGAACCTTTGAGTTCTTCGGGCCAAGGGGAGAGAAGGTCTTGTGTGATAAGTGTACCTGAGGGTGTGGTTGCGTCATAATGCATAGCCACAATACATTTCCCTCATAACAGAGGGTTTCCTTCTAGGGAAAAAAACCCTAACATAATTTCTACCATTAGATCTGCAACCTTATAATAAACAGTCCAGATTTACAATGAAATTACAATATACTTTTACAAGGCAATTTTTCCTTTAGTGGCTTTGCCCCCAAACCCCCGTCGGGGGCCCACTTTCCCCTGAACCCCCCAACCGGGGGGATAGCCCCCCCCCACGGATCCCACAGAGGAGGTACCCCCCCTTTGCACTCCCTTGCATGGAAGATTCTACATAATTCTGGGGTGTAAAGTCTTCATGGGGTATAAACATGGCTAAAAAACACAAGACCTTTGAATCAGGAAGATAATTAGGCTCCACAACCAACACATTTAATGTTCTATCTATGTTGGGATATATATTGTCCGATATAATTTAGTTTTTTGGATTTAATATATTTTAATATTTAGGAGTTTGTTAATTAGTTGGATTTGAGAAATTTGGTCTAAACTACTTAATTCCTAGATTAGTGTGTTCTTGAGAGATTCTCTCAACAAATAGATTGTATGGATGAGATAGTCAATCTATCTTAAGGCCAAAATTAATATATTTATATATGTAATGATTGATTGAAATAATATAGAATACTAGAATAAAGTTTTAGTATAGAATATGTTTACTCTCCCTTATTTAAGCTTGGGTTTGGGTTTAACTCCCTCACCTAGGGGGCTAGGAATATGAAAAAGATGTGAGAGTACATAGTTTTTTGTGAGTCATTGCTACATTGTTTTCTACATTTGAAGTTTTTGAGTGCATTACCGTGTGTGCAAAGAGTGTTGTAGATTAATTATTGGTGTGTATGTTTTTTGTGTCCCACCGTTCAAAGCTCAGACAACCAAAGCTCGGCAAGATGATCTACACAGAATGGAAATCATGGCTTGAAGTCTTCATGAGGCACTTGAAGCAGAAATGTGTCATAGGTTCGAGGTGGATCTCTCCCATCTCACAGACATAGTTGTTGATGAATGCAACTATGGGAGACATCCTCCAGCTTACAAACCTGTGAGATGTGGAACATAGTAGCTATGTGAAGTCTTTCTATCAGCTTACAAACCTGAGAGAAAGCCCCTATGAAGGGTTCGTGGTTCCTTCCTGGGACAGAGACAAGAACTTAGAGATGGCCTCCTCCATGACGTGAGTGAGAAAAAATACAGATGATTATCCGATGTAAAAGTGATCTGTTGAGTTAGGACGTGCATGTGGCTGAGCACAAGGTCAACGTGGGAAATCCCAAAAGTTCTAGGAACATCATCATGTCAACAAAAATGAAGATGATGTGATGGCCTCATATGAGAAGCAACAGAGTTGACAAGAAGACTCCAGATGATCCTCCTATTGGTGGCAGTGGGAAAGAAGATCTGTAGAGTGGACATGCCTGTGGACGAGCACAGGTGAACATGTGAACACTTGGTTCATCTATGTAATGCAGTGAATTAGTTCCATGGAATCCTTATGGATGTTCCCCTAGTGGATGAGCACTAGTGGGTGTATCAGATCCTTTTCTATATATTGTTCAAGAGTCAGACCTACCTGTAACCCTAGTTATTTTGTAAAGGGTACATGTTGGCCCTACCTTATTGTGTCTAAAGATAAACTGTAAAATATAATTAATAGTAATAGTAATAGTAAGTATTATAATAATAAATAAATAATATATCTAAGTGAGGTCGGCCCTATTGTGCCAATATATACTTTAGTTGATAGGACAACTCTAATATAAGTAAGAGGAAATCTTTCATTGTAGACACACACACACTTGTGAGTTTTTGAATTTTCAGCAAGTACACTTCTTGGTCAAAGTTGCGCACCTCTCTTGGTTGCCAGTGTTCTAGGGCTTAAGAACCCGCTTGTGTGATAAGTCATTCTTGGTGGTGAAAGGTATTTCTCTTGAAGAGTATAGCAAAGGATTTGGCTAGTTTTTTATCCCTTGTTTGAGAAGGGTTTCCCAGGATATATCTCGTGTTCTTGTGCATAGTGTTTCTTCTTGTGATCTTGGTTGCTGCAACATTCATGTTTATGGTTAAGACATGATGAAATTAAATAAACTACATGCTTAACCTAGCTTATGGAAAATAAACAATAGTGTGGGTGGATAGGGAGAGGATGTTCATGAAGTGTGAGCCAATGGTTTTCATGTTGAAGGTTAGTGTCGTTGTGTTGGCGTGTGCTCCTTGAGCTCGATGATTTAACTGTGGGTGGGGTTATCAATGGTTACAGGATTGAGGAAATCAACCACCTCTTGAGCCTCTTCTCCTATAACTATGTTTTCTATGACTTGGCCTTGGGTGACGGGTCTCTAGTAAGTGTCGGTGCATACAACAAGTAATTCAAACTTTTCCATGTGGTTCCCTAGTTTCTTGGCCATCAGCTTGCTTGTTAGAGCTAAGTTCTGACTCACTCTCGATGGTGGCATAGTAACATTATTTTTTGTTTGTAAAATAAATGATGATGAATCACCAAATCAAAATATCAAAGATGTTATAGTGCAATGAAATGTCTTTTAAGATTGAATTAGATATATTCCACATACTGTTTTTTAGACAACGACGAATTTATTTCTTGGTCTGAAGCAATTGTCTCTTAAAATAAATAAGGAATCAAGTGCAAGTAAAATCTCAATATGGATGGTTGTCCAATTAGTTCGAGAGTTGTTGACGACATGTGAGTGCTCTGCTAATGAGGTTACTCGACATGTGTGTGGGTGTCTAGTAATTGAGTTCGAGGTGATTCAGGAGTTTAGAAGTGGAACTCGGGAGCTACTAAGACAACTTGATGAATTTGGATGTTGATGATTAAGGGAGGGTATTGGAATAACTCCTACTTGTCTTATTTATTATTGTGAGATTATTCATAAGGTTGTAATATTATAATGTAGAGATTATTCTCTACGTGAGTGAATAGATTGAAATATTTAGGAGTTTGTTAATTAGTTAGATTTAAGAGATTTGGTCCACCCTAATTAACTCCAAGATTAGTGTGTTTTTGAGAGATTCTCTCAACAAATATAGAATACGCGAATAGTTTTAGTGTGTACAATATGTCTAATCTCCCTTATTAACTTTTAATACATGGATTTGATAGATTTTACCACATGGATTTTCCATCAAGAAGGATACTTTTTACCACATGGGTTTCTAGATATTTGGATATTTGAGACAATTTTATTCATCCTATTTAAATCATTCTTGGATAGGATAGCTGGTCTTGACCTCTCCTCCTTTTTGGCGACCATGATGTGACTAGATCAGGGTGTTGTAAGATAAATAGTGTTGGTTCAACACTCCATTGATCTTGTTAGAATTAATGAAGAATAATTAGTTGTTGTGCAATGTGAGGTTTGAATGAGAGATCATGGAAAGAATATTTATATATTTCGAGAGAAAGTTGTCTTGAGTACTTCTCCACCTTTGTGTACTATATACTATCTATTTTGATTTATGCTTTACACGATATCATAGTCAAGATGGAATGATACAGGTGGATTTCGGTGGCCACCTACCTTTTCCGACTGACTCAAAACAGTTTTCTGGCAATTTTGGCAATTTACTATTTTTAGTAGGTTTTAACTTCCGGGGCCATTTTGAGGGTCTAAATGAAGGTTTTTTGAGATAGAGGTTCTCAATGATAGCTGGAGGCATAATTGAGACCCCAAAATGAATCTCCTCGACAATACCTTTCCAACAAGCTATCACACACCTAAAACGGATATCGTATGCAAAAGTTAGGACCCTGGGAAGTTGATGTACTAACTTACCCAAACGGGGCCCACATGACTTTTGGCACTTCATCTCCTAGGGTTAGGTTTTTGGATGTCTATGACTTTTGGCATTCTCGTCTATTGTAAAAAGGCCTCTAGAGCCTCATTGTAATCATCTTCTCATGGATGCGAGTAGCAGCGACATCTCTTCTCAGAGATAAGCTACTAGCGCCCTAGCTAGTTTATTTCCATTCTATCTATAAGCATATTTCAGTCATTTGTTATTAATGAAATGAAGTCTTACTTCCGCTGCATCTCTGCGTTTATGTGTATTTCTGTATTTCATTGTGTTCCTACATAAATCCGAATTAGTGGTATCAGAGCAGTTTGCTCTTTCTCGATCCTTCTTTGCATTTCCCCAACAAGATCGGGGTATAAGGAGTTGGGGCTCGATCTGGTTGAACATTTGCAAGATCAGCCTCGCAAACCCCGACGACCGCCCATCAGGGAAGAAAAGAAAGATGAGGGAGAAGGAGATCCTATCAAAATGTTGCTCGAGGAGGCCCTCGAGAAACAAAGGAACGCGATGATGGACAACTTTGCCCAGATTCTTCAACGGATTCCGACTGGCGGTGCATCGACATCCAGA
>ML785696.1:226997-238995 GCA_009831015.1 Picea engelmannii | reverse complement strand
CTTCTAGAAGGGAATCTTCTAGAAGGGTGAGTTGGTATTCGAATGGTTGTTCAGAAGCTGGCATTCCAGATTTATTGGGATCATTCTTATCCTAGCAACTAACCTATTCTCTCCTATAAATTGATGAGAATACTCATGGAAAGAGTTAAGTTGGAAAGCTAGAGAAATCTATTGGAGAATTGGTGCATTATTGTATGGATAATTGATGCTGCAGTAGATAGAGACAACAGCAAGGTCATCACAAGTAGTTGATTTTCTTCATGCATGAGCAAGTGTGTGTGTCAAAGCTAGAAGCCATTGAAAGGATATCTACGAAATCAAGGCTCAGGTTGTATATTTCTCTTTCAATTAATTCAATACATGAATATGTCCCTTTCCCATAATGATGATGTCATCTTATTACATGATTCCTTGATCACATGTATAGTCTAGATATTGAATATATTAATATGCTTGTACTTCGATTGGTTTGTTCTGTTGTGATTGGACGGCGCAAGAGCATCGAAGCAGAGTGAGAAACAACAGAGATTTAGGAGAGCATTCATAAGGTATGTCCACTATCCATTTCTCTTAGTTCATTCAATAGTCTAGATCTAGGGAAAGAGTAGTATTATGTCCTGTTTTGTTCTAGATCCAGGTGGATCTAGGGAGATTGGTCTGTGTCCGCACTCACGAATTTATCCTTAAACAAAATTGGCGACTGCAGTGGGGAAAATCCATTTTGTCTTTTGGTTTCTGGATTTTTTGTGGCCATTTTCTCTAATTGCCTTTTTCTTCTGATTTGTAAATCTCTGAGTCCTCAGGATACCCTGAGTGACCTTCTGGGTTGGAGAGTCAGTTTACTTTTGGCTTAATTTTTCAAAATTTTCTTTATTTCCAGGGATTCCCGCACTGTGCTCATTAGCAGCCTGCGAGAACCTTGATAGTTCACACCTTGCTTATATGTTCCAGTGCGAGTAGTTCGCATTCTGCACTTAAGTAGCCTGCGAGAACCATAGTTTCTCGCACTGTGTCTCAAACCAGCCTGCAAACATTTTTGTGAATTTTTTGGATTCAAGTTTTGACTCTGTCAATAGCTCACATATGTTGATTTACACATCTCTGGCTTGTTGAACCATTGATTTACTTGTCTTTTTCTATAATTGGCTTGCTGGATCTAATCTAGGTTTTCTAGGCTTGTTCTAGCTTTAAATACTTAACTTTCATCTCTTAGCCTTTATTGGCATTTTTCTTCTCTTTGATTACTGGGGTTGAATGTGTCGTGTTGGTTAAGAATCAGTTATTGATTGGAAGTTAAGTTTTTTATGTTTCTCTTGTACTTGTTGGTCCAAAAGGACAATTTTCATTTGCATTGAGAAGCTCTTTTGGTTTGTTTTGTTTTTGCTTTCATTGAAAGTTTTGGTTGAGTTGTAGTTGATTGTTTTATATTGTTCATTTGATTTTCCTTTCTCTGTTATCAGAGTTCTTCTTGGAAAGTGAACTATTTTTTTTCTTTCAAGTTTTGTTTTTGATTTGTTGAAAACATTGAAAATCAAAGTTTTAGAGTATTGAAGTTTTGGAAAAGACATTTAGACATTGTTCATTGATACATGATTGTTTGAATTCATATCTAAACAGAAATTGAGCATTGCATTTGCATTATAACATTGAGATTGATTCGGAAATTGTTCTCTCTCTCCCATAACTAGGTTTCATTGAATGAAAAAGATTATATTTCATCATATCCTTGCATTGATTGGGTCAGAGTCACACATCATTAAGTTTCACTTACGTTGCCTTTGAGTAAACAACAGCCATTAAAAACACTGCGCAATATTAAAATTGATCTAGTAACTCTTTTATAGGGCTCTTTTACACCAACATTTAGCTAGGCTAGTGCTTTGGAGTAGGAAGAGAGACACACTCTCCAAAAGATCAAAAACACACAATAGAATCTTGAGTTAGGGAGTGTAAAATTCCATTGGCAGCATATTGTCCTGGGAAGCCCTTCTAACACAAGGGTCAAGCATTAGGCCGCATTGGTGTTGACAAAGATACTTACCTGCTTTGTTGATATCGGTGTAGAGATTGCACGTATTACGGGGATCACTCCGAGGTATACCCACAATTATGAGTGGAAGCCTTTGAGTTGGTTTCGGGCTTTGTTACCCTGCCCTTGCATGTGGATCGGGCTGACGACCGTTCCCCCAGGATGTACTGTTGTTTGTGGTGACCATAGTTTCTTATCTCTCTAGGTTCTTACCCAAGGTGACTGTGGTGGGGAAAGTCTGTCTCCGGAACATCCGGAAGCTTCACAACCTTTGCACACAACAACACCCGAGGGTACCCCTGAGGACTCTCCTCGTCCGGGTGAAATCCCTTTGGTCACTCTACCACTTATGGACGTAAGTGACGTCCCATAAGTCTTTACACCACGTCCACAAGCACCAACCACTGATCCTCTTGCGGAATTTCGAATTCACAATACTATAGAGGATTATCGCATTCGTCGTGGTGATCGACTTGCTGGACGATTTCATCTTTCTGGTGAAGATCTTCCACCTTCTGAATCAATAGTTGGGCCTTCTCACGGTGTAGTAGGCCAAGATCCTGCTTGGTCGGGTGATTTCCGACGAGTCTTGTTTGGTACTGAATCTCCTGTCTACGAGGTCATCAACCCTCCTGAGTCTCCTGAACCAGAAACTACACCGGCCAATACCACTTACCGTTTTATTCTCCCTCCCGAGATGGCCCATCTTGCTATTACTTCGAGTGTCCAAACCGAGATTCCGGAAACAACTCTTGCCCCGATAAACACCCAGCAACAACCTGCGGTTAATCTGCCTTTACCCCCTGGTTACCATGCTTTGAATCCTGCGTTGAATGTTACACATCCAACACCTCCACAAACTCCTGCTGGTTCTCCAGGTGGTCCTCAGTTTCCTGGGCATACTATCCCCGGTTTCATCCCGACACTTCCTCAGTTTCCTACTGGCAATCCTAATACTGGTAATACCGTTCCAACTGCGGCACCAAACTTGCATATTCCTGCTAGTGGGCAGGGTAGTACTTTTCCTTTTCCTTTCCTCGGACAAAATGTCGTTACCACACAACCTATGGTTGGTACCCAACTTTCAGGTGGAACTGTACCTACGGTAGGGGGACCAACATCCCCTTTTGGACAAAACATACCTCCTGCGTTGGCCCAGTATTGGCAACAACTTTTACAAAATGTCCCTCTTGCTGGGGGGAAAACTATAGTCCCTCTTGCTGGGGGGAAAACTATAGTTCCTCCTATAGGCCAACCATATCTGGGTGTGACTAATCCTATTTGGGGATCGGGACAAACTTCCCAATCTCAGGCCCCTACCCAAACCCAAGGTTATAATCCTTGGGGCTACTACCCTATCCTGCCACCACCAAACCAACCCGGAGCTTCCCTTTACGGGCAATCTGCTTATGCTCCTACTGGTCTGCCGACGGGGCTTCCACCCCAAAGCCATCAATATCCGCAAGTAAACCGACAGTTTCCTTTTCTCGCTACCTTGAATTTTCCGGATTTGACTAGGATTCTCAACGATCCTATTCATCACTCTCCACAATGGCCAGTTATTCCTGCTAAACTCCCATCGGACATTCCAAAATTCGATGGTAAGCTAGGAGAGGACCCCAACAACCATGTCATGACTTTTCATTTATGGTGTTCATCGAATTCACTCATGGACGACTCCATTCGTCTGCGTCTTTTCCAACGGACCCTTACCGATTCGGCTGCGAAGTGGTACATTGAATTACCACGAGGTTTCTTTTCGGATTTCAACACCCTTGCAATGGCCTTTCTCACACACTACCAGTGACCGATTCATTACGATACGGGAACTAAGATTCTTACCTCCTTCAAACAGAGTACGAGTACTCACATCTCTAATCACATTCATGAGTGGAGAAGGAGGAGACGTTTCATTAAACTTGAGCTTCCTGATCAGTTACTGGCCGAGTGGTTTACAAAATATTTTGTCAACAAAATTGGTAAATACATTGCTATGGGTGGTGTTGTCACTGAAGAGCAGGCTATCAGTCGTGCTCAATATTTAGATCTTGTTTATTCGCAAACAGGTACTTTGTATGACTTACTACCTGATCTACCTCGTCCAGGTACTTCCAGCACTTCTACTGCTCCAGTTGCTTCACATGCAGCTGATGGTGTGATTGGGACCACTCATACCCATTCGCATTCCATTTTGACTACAACCCCAAAATCCAATCCTTCTAATGTTCAAAATGATCCGTCTCCTGCTCCTCCCGCCGGTAAAACCTTTGAAGTTAACGTTGTTCAATCTACGCCTACCGGTAAGAAAAAATCCAAGAAGGGGAGAGGCAAGAATAAGGAGAGTAAAAACAATACTCAGAATGAGCAAACCAAATCCACTCCTGTTGAAGACCGTGATAAACGCAAACCACGTTATCCCTGCCTTATTTGTGGTGATGATCACTACACGAAAGATTGTCCGAGACGTGCCGAAGTTAACAAATTCCTCCAAACTACGCCGAAACTTTCTACTCCGGCCGTCTTGTCACAACCCTTTCCGGCTCAACAACAGGCTTCGTTGGTCATCCATGATCAACCCTCTACCTCTACACAATCCTATGTTTTGATGTGCTCTGGTGATTCCAAGAAAGATAATGTTACACTTACCACTAGAGCTAAAGATTATACTCCTTCTAAAGAGAAGGTTGACAATTCACCTGCTGATCTGGTACAACTCTCTCCACCGAATCCACCTACAACCGGTCCTCTTCATCTCGAAAGACCAAACCTTGATACAGTTATACGACCACCCCCCAAAGGTGTTGTTAAGAAGTCGAAATTCAATCCTCATGCACGTGTGGCTCAGAACTACAACATTGTAGAAGATCTGGCCCAAGCACCTTCAGCGATGTCTGCCCTCGAGGTCCTTCAGTCTTGTCCTGCACAGAGAAGGGATCTGTTGAAAGCCATAGGTGGAATCGATCCCACGGATACGAATTTGATAATCTTTGACTTGGAAGAGAATGTTCCAAGGTTACCCCCACAGCTTGCATTTCAAATACAAGTTGTTATTGCCGATAAGAGTATTTGTCGGACAGTTGTTGATGAGGGTGCCTCTACGTGTGTAATGTCTTTTTCTTGTTGGAAAGCCATTGGTTCTCCACAGTTAACCGAATCACAAAACACTTTACGAGCCTTCAATGGCTCTGGTTTCAAGCCATATGGTGTTCTTCCATCGTTGTCTGTCACTCTTGAAGGTAAGACCGTATAGGTGGAAGTGGAAGTTTTTGATACTCCTCTTGATTATAATCTTCTACTTGGTCGAAGTTGGGTCGATTCTATGCGTGCGGTAGTGTCAACCCTTTTCCATGTCCTACGATTTCCTCACCGGGGCAAAGTGGTCACGGTTGATCAATTTGCTTTCTTCAATACCGATACCCGTACAGGCAACATACCTTTCATAGAAAACACCCCTCCGGGTTATGAGAATGTTGGAGTCGGTCTTTTAAAAGACTCTTCGTTGATGGGCACTTTCCCCATACCGCCACCCGATATTCCACGCCCGTTAGTTGCATCTATTAATATGGTCTCTACTATGCCTCGTGAACTTCCTGTGTCTACGGACCCTTGGATAGGCCCTAGTTCTGGAGATCATGTTCGTTTCGGCGACATTATGCCGTTAAGTTCGGTTGAGTCTGCTTACCAAGCTATTCAATCGGCAAGCCATACTACTTTTACTGAGGACTTGTCTCCTGATCCTTTCCGCATTATTTTTCCCACTGACGAGATGATCATGTCCGTCATGGAAGACACCCCTTGGGACGATGGACATCATCGTTCCATATTGTTTATGGAACAAGAAACTCTTGAGAATTATCAACGGATTTCGACTCCGTCGACCATTGCTGTTATCTCCACGGTTTCCCAATTCACACGAGATGTGTTGGCAGAAGGAAACCTTAGTAACATTTCGCCCACGATACCCATCGATATTTCTGTGAAACCTGGAGTAGTCGAGAATGTTCATATTGGAGCCTCGTGTTCTCCTGACGAAATTGTCACTTATACTTCGTTGTTTAAAGAATTTCGTGATATCTTTGCCTGGAGTTATGAGGAAATGCCAGGTATTGACCCCTCCATTGTGGTTCATGAAATTACGACATACCCTGGAGCCAAACCAGTTTGACAACGTCTCCGCCCTGTTCATCCATGTAAAGCCGCAGCTATTAAACTCGAAGTTGAAAAACTCCTTAAAGCCGGTTTTATTTACCCCGTGGCCTTGACAGAGTGGGTTTCTAACCCAGTACCGATCGATAAAAAAGGTGGAAGTATTTGTGTTTTTGTTGATTATCAAGATATCAACAAAGCTCTTCCTAAGGACAATTTTCCAACCCCTTTCGTCGACCAGATCGTCGATGATTGTCCCGGCAGTGAAATCTTTTCCCTCATGGACGGATTTTCCGGCTATAATCAAATCAATATCGCTCCTGAGGACCAACACAAAACATCTTTTATTTTTCCTTGGGGTACTTTCGCCTACTGTAAACTTCCTTTCGGTCTAAAGAACGCTGGTGCTACGTTCCAACGCGCTATGTATTACGCATTCCACGATATTAAGCATATTGTTCAACCTTATTTGGACGATTTGTCGGCTCACTCTTTACGTCGGGTTGATCACCCTATGCATCTCCGAGCGATCTTCGTTCGTTGTCGATTCTATCGCATTCGCTTGAATCCACATAAGTGTATATTTTGCATAGAATCTGGTCGTCTCCTTGGTTTTATTGTTTCACGCCATGGGATTCGGGTAGATCCTATCAAGGTCGAGGCGATCCTTAATCTCCCTCCTCCTTCTTTTTTGCGTCAGCTACAAAGTTTGCAGGGGAAGGCAAACTTTCTTCGTCGTTTCATCCCAAATTACGCTGAGATTACTCAGGGTTTTACACGTCTTCTAAAGAAAGGTTTTGGGTTCGTCTGGGATAAAATTGCCAATGATGCCTTCGAAGCCTTGAAACTATCCCTCACAAAAGCTCCTCTTATGTTCCCTCCTGATTACAGTCGAGATTACTTTCTTTATTTAGCTGCGTCTGAGTATACCATCGGTATGGTCCTCGTTCAAGAGGATGATAACCGCAATGAACATGTTATCTATTATTTGAGTCGAAGTTTAACTTCCACGGAAATCAAATACCAGCATGTTGAGAAGCTGGCCTTGGCTGCTGTTCAAGCAGTTCAACGTTTTCGTCATTACATCCTCGCCAGGAAAACTACCGTGATTTCGCATTGTAAACCCATGCAACATATATTGACTCGTCAATTGCTGGGGGAAAATACTCCAAGTGGATTGTTATTCTCCAGGAGTTCGATTTAGAATTCGATTGAGCCACGTCAAAGAATTCATTAGTTTTCGCTGAGTTGATTTGTGACTTTCCCCACACTGCAACGGAAAAAGTAGAAGTTGATTTGTTACCTGACGAGTCACTTTTCCTTATCGCTACCAACGATATTTGGTACGGAGATATCATTATATATCTCCAAACTCAAACTTTCCGGCCTGCATTGTCTAGTGCCGAACGTCGTCGTGTTCGTTATCAAGCACGTCATTATATTATCCTCGGCGATACTCTTTACCATCGAGGCATTGACTCTATCTTTCGGCGGTGTTTGAATTTTGACGAAGCTGAGAAAGCTTTAAATGATTGTCACTCTGGAGCATGTGGTGGTCATATGTCTGGGTATGCTACTGCTCAGAAAATTTTACGTGCAGGTTACTTTTGGCCTTCTCTGTTTCACGACTGCATCACTATTGTTCAGAAGTGTCATGTCTGCCAGACCTATAATCAGAAGATTCGGTCGCATCCTGCTCTGCTTCATCCTGTAGTCTCAGTAGGTCCGTTCGCTAAATGGGGCATCGACTTCATGACATGTCACCCTCACTCGGCTGGGGGGCATGGTTATATTATCGTAGTTGTTGATTATTTTACTAAGTGGGCCGAGGCGATGCCGACATTTGATAATACTGGGAAGACTGCAACACTTTTCCTTTTCAACCATGTCATTACTCGTTTTGGCGTTCCTCAGGCTATCGTTACCGATCACGGTAGTCATTTTAGAAATAACATGATGTCTGAACTTACCGAGAAGTTGGGCCTTTGTCACGATAGCTCAACACCCTATTATCCTCAGGCTAACGGCTAGGTTGAAGCCATCAATAAGGTTCTCATCACTATGATTCGAAGGATGATAGGAATCCATAAGACCAGTTGGCACACAATGTTATTTTCGGCATTGTGGGCATATCGGACGTCTGTTAAGTCCGCCACAGGATTCACGCCTTTTCGACTAGTTTATGGCATGGAAGCCATTCTCCCAATAGAATGTGAAATCCCGTCTTTAAAACTAGTTGTAGAACTCTTACCCAATACGTCTGCAGAGGAAGAACGTCTGTTGTATCTGATGCAATTAGACGAGACTCGCCGTGACGCTACTCTTGTAATAGAAGCCCAGAAAAAACGCGTTAAGGCACAATATGACAAACATGTCAAACCTCGTGTCTTCTCTGAAGGAGATCTTGTTCTTCTATATGAACAAGATAAGGATGTCTTAGGAGCTGGAAAGTTCGAACCAATGTGGTGTGGGCCTTACATTGTCAGAAAAGTATTGGAAAAAGGAGCGTATGAGTTAGTGGATTATGATGGGGTACCTTTGAGTGAACCCAGAAATGGGTTGTACTTAAAAAAGTACTATGCATAAGTCATTTGTGCATGAAGTACTTTTATTTTTATGTATCATACTGAGTGTGTGTGATTACTTTTAGCTTTGAGTTTGATGTTATTTGGTCTCTACCCTTACGATTACGTCATGTTTGGTTGCCAGATGTCGGAGTATTCGCTACCTTATATTGGCTTCGCTGACGGTGCTAGCCGTAGTACTCGGACCCTAGCTTCTGCTGCCTGGGCTATTATGCCCCAACAAACAAGCTTATATCTTTACGAGGTGTATGTCTTGGGCGGGCAACCAACAACATAGCAGAGTATAGCGCCATTATTGAGTTACTGGTTGATGCTATTTCTCTTGGAATTTGTCATTTGGTTGTGCGACTTGATTCGCAGCTAGTGGTGCTACAGCTAAGTAATGTCTATTCTATTCGAAGTCCTACATTATTAAGAGTTTATTTGCGAATTCGCCTCTTGAAAAGACATTTTGATCATATAGAATATCAACACATTCCGAGAAGTCTTAATACATTAACTGATGATTTAGTTAATTACGTATTAGACAGACATTTGAACAATTTATAAATCAAGCACATGTACACAAGTGTAAAGTAAGCCGGTAGAAACCATGTATATATATATAACGATCAAAGTTTGTTTTTACAAAATGTGTCCGAAGACCAAAATATCAAAAATGGAAGCTCATGGCTTCTACATAAACGATATCGTAACATCAATGATGTTCATGATAGCATACTAAAGTCCTGAATACTCTACGGAGAAAACGACCCATAGAGGAAGAAACTCCCACGGTATGACGCTGATCACGTCGTGGGATCTCCTCCAGAGGCATATTTGGAACATCATGCATCAAGCCCTCTAAGTTTTGCTCCACTATAAGGTAGTCCTCGGCATGCTGGGGGACGAAAATTACTGCTTCTCCTCGCCGTTGAACAGGAGAACTCCCAGCTGGCCTGTATGCCCCAACATCTGTGTTATCAATACATTTTGGTGTTAGTCTTCGACGAAAATTACAAAACCAAAAACATTTAATATGATGAAAATACAAAAACATCTAAAAAGTTGAAAAGTTGGTGTACTTCTTACCAATATTTCCCCACTGTGCGTCTTCAGGAAGGGCAAGGTCAAGATCACCTCAAAATTCCAAGCCAACATACGCATAATCCTCAACCATCACAACCTGGCCTTGGAGCCAATCGAAGAAACGATTGTCATACCTGACGATAGGTCCTGCCACATGCCTAGCCATGAGCTGGCACCATCGTAGCATCCGTGGATCCCTAGGACCCGGGAAATGCCAATCTGCCTGAAGCTTGTACACTGAGACTCTCTCGCAGAAGAAGGATACTAACAGTGATCCATAACCAAATTGTTTGAGGTCTCCATGCCTGCTTTTTGTCAGTTGTTTCTTGAGGCTACGTAGCACTGCGTCGGCCCAGTTGAAAACCCGGGGCTCAAGACACTCGAGGGAATATTGAAAGTAGCTCTGTAGAGCCATATGCGGGGCAACATTGCCTGCCATTCGAGCTATATTAAACAGGATGGTACGAAGAGTGATATCGATCACTCCCCAAATAGCCACTTTGCCCCTTTGTCTTTCTGCCTCTGGCACACAATGATCTCTGCAATACTCGCTCATTTTCCTACCGCCTCTGCGACTACCAGTCAAGATAACATAAGAACCTTGTCTTGACAAACCAGTCAGAAAATAGATATCTTCAATATCAATCGCCAATGTATGGGCACCCACATTGAAGACCTGCTGATCCGGGTCCCACATCTGGACTAAATGTTCCAATAAACGAACTTGGGCTCTCATGCCCGGTATCTGGAAATACTTTAGGAGACCACAGTTTCGTAAGGCGGAAATAGTTTGAGGGTGATTCTCAGCGGCAGCATTATCATCTTCGTGCTCACGTTCTCTCCACTCGAGCACCATTGTGTGACTATTAACCTGCACAATAGCCATGGGAAGATAGTTAATAAATTGAAACATGAAAAAAATTGATTTTTATGGCTAAATATTATGTAAAATTTTTGCCACTGCGTTGTTCGCAGGTGAAGTATAGTTTACAGTGCGGACTTCCCACACTGTGATTTAAGGCCACCTGCGGGAATCAAGGATTCTCGCAGGCCCCGAATGGGTAGCCTGCGGGAATCCCTTTTTACGCGTAGGGTTTTAAAAAGTCGCTCAAAACTCAAATTTTAACCATTCAAATCATAAAATTAAACCATGGAAAGTTAAAGAATTGAGTACTTACCTGTTTGATCCAAACGGTTTGTGATTTGATGCCCTGAAGCTCCCAGAAATTGACTGTGAAGGTTGGAGGTAAAATGGTAAATTTGGCACTACAATGGTAAATGGGAAAACATAGGGTGAAAATGAAATGGTAATTTTGTTTTATTCACTTTTTACTATAGTGAAAGTGGGTTTTTTCATTTTTATTTCATTATTTTGCCCATTTAACCCTAATTACTAATACGAAAGTGAGTGAAATGACTTGCAGGCACATAACGAGACGATTATGGACCAAAAAACTTTGAAGTGTGGTGTGTTTATTTGGTTTTCTATGGTTTTTGATCTAAAAACCTCAAGTGCCTTTTATCCGTTCTAGCACTTGTGAAAAACTTAGAACGTGGTCGGGCGTTGTTTTATTCCTTTTCCGGGCTTGATGTGGTCACACGAAAAAGGAACCCCCCTAGAGTTGACTTTAAGCCCTTTTCACGACTCCCTGAACATGAAAAGATTGCCGAGCGACCTTGCTATTTTCACGCTCGTTAAAGTATTTGAACTTATGCGTCCTCCGAGCGATAGTTTAACCCTTTTTCGGTCTCGTTGGACTATTGTACGAAAAAGGCACTGAGAGAGTTCTCTTTTAAGTGTTTTTCCAAACTCTATAATCCTGAAAAACCTTCGAGTTTTCTATCTCTGGACTCGTTAAACACATATTGACAGACCCGTCATGGGACCGAACCACTCCTTCCTAGGGTTTGTTAAAAATACTCCGAAGGACTCATCCGAAGGATGAGCTTATATCAACAAGCATATGTGATCCTCTTCAAGCTTGCGTAAAAATAAAGAGGTACTTGCCAAAAATGGTGGGGGAAAATTTGGGAAAGGGATATGTTTCATCTTTGAGTTAATTGGCAGTAAGTGTCGCTCTTGAACATGACACCCCCTATTCATCATCCGAAGTTGGTTTGGGAAATCCATTTGTCTCTCATTCGATTTGATTACAAGGTATTTCCATGT
>ML785696.1:199762-216881 GCA_009831015.1 Picea engelmannii | reverse complement strand
AGAAAAATTATTTTGGTCTGAATCTCAATAGAAGGCATTCGAGGAGTTGAAACATCGCCTCTGCTCTGCACCAGTGCTCACACTACCAGACTTGCAACAACCATTTGAGACCGAGATAGATGCCTCTAACTATGCTATTGGAGCAGTCCTTACTCAACATGGGCATCCAGTGGCATATCACAGTGAGACACTTTCTGACACAGTCCGAAAGTATCCCACTTATGACAAAGAAATGTATTACATTTTGGGAAAGGAAATGGTCATCCACACAGACCACCGCCCCCTGCAGTTCATACAGACACAAGGGAAGTTGCAGAACGATCGCCATCAGAAGTGGTCCACATACCTGCATCAATTTCATTTGAACATTAAGTACAGAAAAGGCAGCACCAATAATGTTGCATACTACCTTAGTCGACCACCCATCATGGCGCTAACCACTGTGCTCAACTCTTGTGGGCACGAGACTTCCGATTGGCCGCTTCTCTACACAAGTGATCCAGAATTCGGCCACACATACAATACACTCTTGGAGGGTAAGCAAGTTCGCAATTTTCACCTCCAAGATGCCTTGCTTTTTCACTTGGGACACCTTTGTGTTCCTTCAAGCGAGCGTGCCAAGATGATTTGGGAGGCGCACTACAGTTGAGTCGTTGGGCATTTCGGGGTCGAGAAAATCGTGGCAGTACTGCAAAAGTATTTCTATTGGCTAAAGCTTTGACAAGATGTAGGGAAGTACATCAAGTCCTGCACTGCTTGCGCCATTGCCTAACCGACCATCAAGAATCAAGGCCTCTATACTCCGCTTCCTACCCCCAGTCAACCTTGGGAATCCATCTTTATGGATTACATTTCGGGCCTTCCTTCTACTAAGCATGGAAATGACTGTGTTTTTGTGGTCGTCGACCGATTCTCGAAGATGTCCATTATGATGGCCTGCAAGAAAAATATCATAGCAGAATCCACTGCTAAACTCTTCTTTGAACGAGTGTGGGTACACTTTGGGATCCCACATTCTATCATCTCAGATCGGGACAGTATGTTCCTCAATACATTTTGGTCCAGCCTTTGGTCGATGTTGGACACCAAGCTCACCAAGTCCAAAGCTTTCCATCTGCAAACTGATGGCCAGATAGAGGTCATCAATCGGATGATTGTACACATTTTGCACATGTACAATTCAAAGCATCCACGCACATGGGATGAGAGTCTCCCCTATGTAAAACACAGCTACAACCGGGCTCTCCATAGCTCAACTAGCCACAGTCTCTTTCAATTGGGCTTGGGATTCAGGCCACTATGTCCCATTGACATAGCCATGCCATTTGTGGCTACTCAGGAAGATTCAGCTCATGTTCTATCTGAGGCGAATAAGGAAAACAAATTCATTGAGCACATTCAACACATCCTCCAATAGGTTCATGACATCTTGGACAGAGCCAATGCTAAGTACAAGCAACGACATGACCAACATCGGGTGCCACACAACTTCCAAGTGGGCGAAAAAGTGTGGTTGCATTTGCAAAAGGAGTGCCTCGCTGGACCCCACCGCAAGCTTCTTCTGCTTCGATATGGGCCATACATCCTCACCAAGGTTGTAGGGGAAAATGCCTTTGAGGTCAGCATTCCACCATTCCTTGGTCTGCACCCAGTGTTCAATGTGGACCGCCTTCGGCCCTACTTTCCACCTCTACTAGACACATCCAACATGGCAGAACAAATCACACCAACAGAGTTAAATATAGACTGTATGGAACAAGCCATAACTGATCACATCATGGATACACAGATCAAGCGCACCCGAAAACAAAGGATACTGCTATATCGAGTTGTCAAAGTAGGCCAACGCCTTCACCAAGGCAAATGGCTCACCAGGACCAAGTTCAGCAAAAGTTTCCTCATCTCCTGGAGGAACTCAACGCAATGGGTACCATTTCTTCCTAAGGATGGAGAATTGATCCAGGTGGATATCGGTGGCCACCAACCTTTTTCGACTGGCTCAAAATAGTTTTCTGGCAATTTTGGCAATTTACTATTTTTAGCAGGTTTTAACTTCCGAGGCAATTTTGAGGGCCTAAATGAAGAATTTTTTAGATCGAGGTTCTCAATGATAGCTGGAGGCATAATTGATCCCCAAAAATGAATCTCCTCGATGATACCTTTCCAACGAGCTATCACACGCCTAAAACGGAGATCGTATGCAAAAGTTACGACCCCGGGAAGTTGATGTACTAACTTACCCAAACGGGGCCCACATGACTTTTGTCGCTTCATCACCTAGGATTATGTTTTTGGATGTCTATGACTTTTGGCATTCACATCTATTGTAAAAAGGCCTCTAGAGCCTCATTGTAAACATCTTCTCACGGATGCGAGTAGTAGAGACATCTCTTCTCAGAGATAAGCTACCAACGCCCTAGCTAGTTTATTTCCATTCTATCTGTAAGCATATTTCAGTCATTTGTTATTAATGAAATGAAGTCTTATTTCCGCTACATCTCTACGTTTATGTGTATTTCTATATTTCATTGTGTTCCTACATAAATCCGAATCAGTGGTATCAGAGCGGTCTGCTCTTTCTCGATCCTTCTTTGCATGTCCCCAACAAGATCAGGGTATAAGGACTTGGGGCTCGATCTGGTTGAACATTTGCAAGATCAGCCTCGCAAACCCCAAGGAACGCCCATGGGGGAAGAAAAGAAATATGGGGGAGCAGAAGATCCTATGAAAATGTTGCTCAAGGAGGCCCTTGAGAAACAAAGGAATGCGATGATGGACAACTTTACCCAGATTCTTCAACGGATTCCGACTGGCGGTGCATCGACATCCAGAAGCCACTCTGGAGGTGCCACTCCTTTTAAGGTACAAGTAAACTTTGACATTCCCATACTTGATGGCCAAATAGATGCAGATGCCATAGATAGTTGGTTGAATCTGCTAGAAGGATATTTCTCGGTTCATGACCTTTCTGATCGAGAAAAGATTATTTTCGCACTCCTCAAAGATGCCCCCCATGTCAAGGACTGGTGGGAAACCTACTCGGAACAAGAGGGTGAGGGAGAACCCTCTTTTTTCTCGGCCGCACCCACTTGGAATTCTTTTTGAGACGCCATCAAGGAACAATATTACCCTGTGGGGAGCTATGAGGACAAATACATGCAATGGACTACATTGCAGCAGCAAAGGGACCAAGATGTGCATGAGATGACGAATCTGTTTCATACCCTAAGCACAAAGTTGGGTATCAAATATTCAGAGAAACATTTGGTGTTAAAGTACCGTAGTTGTCTACATAGATACATTTAGGAGGAAATGGAGTTCCTCGACATCTCCTCACTTGGTGTGGCATACCAATATGCTACCAAGATTGAGCAAAAGTTCAAACAGAAGAAGCGAGACTTTGGGTCTGCAAATCAGAAGCAAGGGAAAGGTACTCCCAAACCGCAAAACAAAGGACCAAGCCAAGGTGGGGCAGACCAGGACAACTCACCAAAGCAACAAAAAAAGAACAACACCACGAAGCCAAAAAAGGACACGGGGAAGTGGTGTGAGTTCCATAAGAGCTCCACCCACAATACGAGTGAGTGTCGGGACGAGCAGTCACTGATAGCCGAGTTAAAGGCTTCTGAATCGGATGCATGCTCCGATTCTGAATCAGAACCTGACAAGAGGAACGACAGGGGGAAGAAGATTATCGATGCGGAGCCGAATGTCACCATTGCCACCATGAAGATCTGGAAGGAGGAACCAGAAGATCCAAAGGAGGCAGAGCGTCTCTTCCATTCCAAGATGTGGGTAAAGGGTTCCCCGTTGCAGTTTATTGTCAACAGCGGGAGCCATAATTACCTCATCTTGGTAGAGGTCTTGAAGTGGTTGGGCTTGCCGACCATAGCACACCCACAACCATACACCATTGGGTGGTTGCACCAAGGATGGGACTTCCGCGTCAGTCGACAATGTCGCCTTCCCTACAGCATCAAGCCCTTCACGGATGAGGTATTATGTGACATTGCTCCTCTTGATGTATCTGATGTATTATTAGGCCAATCGTACTTGTGGAGGCGAGTCTAGGCATCGTGCTATTATTATCACTTTGGTCAATAAGTTGTACAGGATACCGGAGATAGCACCGCCTACCACCATCTCTTTGGTTACTGCAAAACAATGCAGTAAAATCATTTCCCAAACCAGGAAATTTGTTTTCCTGATGATCTGCCCTCAAGGAAAGCAGACGACTATGGCCATGACCTCCAGACAAGGCCCCACTACACGAAAACAATAGATGGATAAGGTCGTGGAGGAGTACGAGGACATCTTCACCTCCCCCGCAGGGGTGCCTCTACACTACCAGGTCAAGCACCCCATCGATCTGACCCCAGTTGCACCGCTGCCCAATGGACCCATCTACCGGCGCTCTGTCCTGGAGAATGAAAAAATCAAGAGGAAGATTCAGGAGCTGTTGCAGAAAGGTCACGTTTGGACGAGTTCATCACCCTGTGGGAGACCGATCGTATTGGTGCAGAAGAAGGATGGGACTTGGAGACTCTGCATTGACTATTGGGCACTGAACAAGATCACTGTTCGGAATAGGTACCCGATCCCACGGATTGATGACCTTCTTGACCAACTCAAGGGGGAAAAATATTTTAGCAAGATCGAATTGAAGTCTGGGTATCACCAGGTACCAATCGAACCATCTGATGTGTGGAAGACTGCATTCAAATCCAAGGAGGACCTTTTCGAATGGTTGGTCATGCCTTTCGGGTTGACGAATGCCCCTACAACCTTCATGAGGCTAATGGATGACATCCTGCGGCCATTCACCAACTCATTTGTAGTGGTGTACGTGGATGACATTCTGATCTTTAGCCAGACTTGGGAAGAGCACCTCCACCATATCCGACAGGGCCTCCAAACACTGCGGCAACACAAGTTGTGTGCCAATTTGGAGAAATGCACTTTTGGCATAACCCAGGTTCAGTATCTGGGATACATTATTGATGAGAGGGGGGTTCATGTGGATCCAGCAAAGATCCAAGTCATTCGGCATTGGCCAGTCCCAACCACCCTAACAGAGCTCTGTAGCTTTTTAGGTCTTGCCAATTTCTACCGCAGGTTTGTGTTGGGATTCTCTCATATCACTTGGCCCTTCAGTCAAGTCACCAAGGGAGGAGCTAAAGCATAATTCTTTTGGTCCGAATCTCAACAGAAGGCATTCGGGGAGTTGAAACATCGCCTCTGCTCTGCACCATTGCTCACACTACCAGACTTGCAACAACCATTTGAGATCGAGAGAGATGCCTCTGACTATGCTATTGGGGCAGTCCTTACTCAACATGGGCATCCAGTGGCATATCACAGTGATACACTTTCTGACACAGTCCGGAAGTATCCCACTTATGACAAAGAAATGTATTCCATTGTGCAGGCTTGTCGGCAATGGAAGCATTACATTTTGGGAAAGGAAACGGTCATTCGCACAGACCACCGCCCCCTGCAGTTCATACAGACACAAGGGAAGTTGCAAAATGATCGCCATCAGAAGTGGTCCACATACCTGCAACAATTTCATTTGAACATTAAGTACAGAAAAGGCATCACCAATAATGTTGCATACTGACTCAGTTGACCACCCATCATGGCGCTAACCACTATGCTCAACTCTTGTGGGCACGAGACTTCCGATTGGCCGCTTCTCTACACAAGTGATCCAAAATTCGACCACACATAAAATACACTCTTGGAGGGTAAGCAAGTTCCCAATTTTCATCTCCAGGATGCCTTGCTTTGTCACTTGGGACACCTTTGTGTTCCTTCAAGCGAGCGTGCCAAGATCATTTGGGGGGCGCACTACAGTCGATTCGCTGGGCATTTCGGGGTAGAGAAAACCGTGGCAGTACTGCAAAAGTATTCCTGCACTGCTTGGGCCATTGCCAAACCGACCATCAAGAAGCAAGGCCTCTATACCCCGCTTTCTTCCCCCAGTTGAACTTGGGAATCCATCTCTATGGATTACATGTCGGGCCTTACTTCTACTAAGCATGGAAATGACTGTGTTTTTGTGGTCATCGACTAATTCTCGAAGATGTCCATTATGATGGCCTGCAAGAAGAATATCACTGCAGAAGCCACTGCTAAACTCTTCTTTGAATGAGTGTGGGTACACTTTGGGATCCCACAGTCTATCATCTCAGATCAGGACAGTAGGTTCCTCAGTACATTTTGGTCCAGCCTCTGGTCGATGTTGGACACCAAGCTCACCAAGTCCACATTTTTCCATCCGCAAACTGATGGCCAGACAGAGGTCGTCAATCGGATGATTGTACACATTCTATGCATGTACAATTCAAAGAATCCACGCACATGGGATGAGAGACTCCCCTATGTACAACATAGCTACAACTAGGCTCTCCATAGCTCAACCAGCCACAGCCCCTTTCAAGTGGGCTTGGGATTCAGGCCACTATGTCCAATTGACATAGCCATGCCATTTGTGGCTACTCAGGAAGATTCAACTCATGTTCTATCTGAGGCGGATAAGGCAAACAAATTCATTGAGAACTTTCAACACATCCTCCAACAGGTTCATGACATCTTGGACAGAGCCAATGCTAAGTACAAGCAACGACATGATCAACATCGGGTGCCACACAACTTGCAAGTGGGAGACAAAGTGTGGCTGCATTTGCAAAAGCAGCGCCTCGCTGGACCCCACCGCAAGCTTCGTCCGCTTCAACATGCGCCATACACCCTCACCAAGGCTATAGGGGAAAATTCTTTTGAGCTCAGCATTCCACCATTCCTTGGTTTGCACCCAGTGTTCAATGTGGACCGCCTTCGACCCTACTTTCCACCTCTACTAGACACATCCAACATGGCAGAACAACTCACACCAACAGAGTTAAATCTAAACTGCATGGAACAAGCCAGAACTGATCAGATCATGGATACATAGATCAAGCGCACCTGAAAACAAAGGATACCGCTATATCGAGTTGTCAAAGCAGGCCAACTCCTTCACCAAGGCAAATGGCTCACCAAGGACCAAGTTCAGTAGAAGTTTCCTCATCTCTTGGAGGAAATCAATGCAATGGGGACCATTTCTTCCTAAGGAGGGAGGATTGATCCAGGTGGATATCGGTGGCCACCCACCTTTTCCGACCGGCTCAAGACAGTTTTCTGACAATTTTGGCAATTTACTATTTTTAGCAGGTTTTAACTTCCGGGGCCATTTTGAGGGCCTAAATGAAGGTTTTTTGAGATTGAGGTTCTCAATGATAGCCAAAGGCATAATTGGTCCCCCAAAATGAATCTCCTCTATGATACCTTACCAACGAGCTATCACACGCCTAAAACGGAGATCGTATGCAAAAGTTACGACCCCGGGAAATTGATGTACTAACTTACCCAAACGGGGCCCACATGACTTTTGGTGCTTCATCTCCTAGGGTTAGGTTTTTGGATGTCTATGACTTTTGGCATTCTCGTCTATTGTAAAAAGGCCTCTAGAGCCTCATTTTAATCATCTTCTCATGGATGCGAGTAGCAGCGACATCTCTTCTCAGAGATAAGCTACCAACGCCCTAGCTAGTTTATTTCCATTCTATCTGTAAGCATATTTCAGTCATTTGTTATTAATGAAATGAAGTCTTTATTCCGCTGCATCTCTGCATTTATGTGTATTTATGTATTTCATTATGTCCCTACATAAATTCGGATCAGTGGTATCAGAGCGGTCTGCTCTTTCTCGATCCTTCTTTGCATGTCCCCAACAAGATCAAGGTATAAGGAGTTGGGGCTCGATCTGGTTGAACCTTTGCAAGATCAGCCTCACAAACCCCGACGACCGCTCATGGGGGAAGAAAAGAAATATGAGTGAGTAGGAGATCCTATCAAAATGTTGCTCGAGGAGGCCCTCGAGAAACAAAGGAACGCGATGATGGACAACTTTGCCCAGATTCTTCAACGGATTCCGACTGACGGTGCATCGACATGCAGAAGCCACTCTGGAGGTGCCACTCCTTTTAAGGTACAAGTAAACTTTGACATTCCCATATTTGACGGCCAAATAGATGCAGATGCCGTAGATAGATGGTTGAATCTGCTAGAAGGATATTTCTCGGTTCATGACTTTTCCGATCGAGAAAAGATTATTTTCGCACTCCTCAAAGACACCCCCCATGTCAAGGACTAGTGGGAAACCTACTCGGAGCAAGAGGGTGAGGGAGAAACCTCTTTGTTCTCGGCTGCACCCACTTGGAATTCTTTCCGAGACACCATCAAGGAACAATATTACCCTGTGGGGAGCTATGAGGACAAATACATGCAATGGACTACGTTGCGGCAGCAAAGGGACCAAGATGTGCATGAGATGACAAATTTGTTTCATACCCTACGCACAAAGATGGGTATTAAAGATTCATAGAAACATTTGGTGTTAAAGTACTGCATTTGTCTACACAGATACATTCAGGAGGAAATGGAGTTCCTCAACATCTCCTCACTTGGTGTGGCATACCGATATGCTGCCAAGATTGAGCAGAAGTTCAAACAGAAGAAGCGAGACTTTGGGTCTGCAAATCAGAAGCATGGGAAAGGTACTCCCAAACTGCAAAACAAAGGACCAAGCCAAGTCAGGGTAGCCTAGGAAAACTCGCCAAAGCCACAAGAAAAGAACAACACCATGAAGCCAAAAAAGGACACAGAGAAGTGGTGTGAGCTCCATAAGAGCTCCACCCACAATACAAGTGAGTGTTGGGCCAAGCAGTCACTAGTAGCCGAGTTGAAGGCTTTTGAATCGGATGCATGCTCCGACTCTGAATCAGAACCTGACAAGGGGAATGACAGTGGGAATCATATTATCGATGCGGAGCCCAACGTCACCGTTGCCACCACGAAGATCCAAAAGGAGGAACCAGAACATCCAGAGGAGGCAGAGCATCTCTTCCATTCCAAGATGTGGGTAAAGGGTTCCCCGTTGCAGTTCATTGTCGACAGCGGGAGCCAGAAGAACCTCATCTCGGTAGAGGTCGTGAAGCGGTTGGGCTTGCTGACCATAGCACACCCAAAACCATACACCATCGGGTGGTTGCACCAAGGACGGGACCTCCGCGTCAGTCGACAATGTCGCATTCCCTATAGCATCAAGCCCTTCACGGATGAGGTATTATGTGGCATTTCTCCTCTTGATGTATCTGATGTATTATTAGGCCAACCATACTTGTGGAGGCGACATGTTGTGTATGAGTCTAGGCCTCATGCTGTTATTATCACTTTGGGCAATAAGTTGTATAGGATACTGGAGATAGCACCGCGTACCACCATCTCTTTGGTTACTGCAAAACAATGCAGTAAACTCATTTCCCAAACCAGGAAATTTGTTTTCTTGATGATCTTCCCTCAGGGAAAGCGGAAGACTGTCGCCATGACCTCTAGACAAGGCCCCACTGCACGAAAACAATAGATGGATAAGGTCGTGGAGGAGTACAAGGACATCTTCACCTCCCCCGCAGGGGTGCCTCTAGACTGCCAGGTCAAGCACCCCATCGATCTGACCCCAATTGCACCGCTGCCCAATGGACCCATCTACCGATGCTCTATCCTGAAGAATGACGAAATCAAGAGGTAGATTCAGGAGCTATTGCAGAAAGGTCACATCTGGCCGAGTTCATCGCCCTGTGGGAGCCCAATCGTATTGGTGCAGAAGAAGAATGGGACTTGGAGACTCTCCCTTGACTATGGGGCACTGAACAAGATCACTATTCGGAATAGGTACCCGATCCCACGGATTCATGACCTTCTGGACCAACTCAAGGGGGCAAAATATTTCAGCAAGATGAACTTGAACTCTCGGTATCACCAGGTACCAATTGAACCTTCTGATGTGTGGAAGACTGCATTCAAATCCAAGGAGGGCCTTTTCGAATGGTTGGTCATGCCTTTCGAGTTGACGAATGCCCCCGCAACCTTCATGAGGCTAATGGAGGACATCCTGCGGCCATTCACCAACTCATTTGTAGTGGTGTACTAGGATGACATTCTGATCTTCAACCAAACTTGGGAAGAGCACCTCCACCATATCCGACAGGTCCTCCAAACACTGCGACAACACAAGTTGTGTACCAATTTGGAGAAATGCACTTTTGGCATAACCCAGGTTCAGTATCTGGGATACATTATTGATGAGAGGGGGGTGCATGTGGATCCAACAAAGATCCAAGTCATTCGGGATTGGCCAACCCCAACCACCCTAACAGAGCTCCGTAGCTTTTTAGGTCTTGCCAATTTCTACCGCAGGTTTGTGTTGGGATTCTCTCATATCACTTGGCCCTTGAGTCAAGTCACCAAGGGAGGAGCTAAAGAAAAATTCTTTTGGTATGACTCTCAACAGAAGGCATTCGGGGAGTTGAAACATTGCCTCTGCTCTGCACCAGTGCTCACACTACCAGACTTGCAACAACCATTTGAGATCGAAGCAGATGCCTCTGACTATGCTATTGGGGCAGTCCTTACTCAACATGGGCATCCAGTAGCATATCACAGTGAGACACTTTCTGACACAGTCCGAAAGTATCCCACTTATGAAAAATAAATGTATTCCATTGTGTAGGCTTGTCGGCAATGGAAGCATTACATTTTGGGAAAGGAAATGGTCATCCACACAGACCACCTCCCCCTGCAGTTCATACAGACACAAGGGAAGTTGTAGAACGATCACCATCAGAAGTGGTCCACATACCTGCAACAATTTCATTTGAACATTAAGTACAAAAAGGCAGCACCAATAATGTTGCAGACAGCCTCAGTCGACCACCCATCATGGCGCTAACCACTGTGCTCAACTCTTGTGGGCACGAGACTTCTGATTGGCCGCTTCTCTACATAAGTGATCCAGAATTCGGCCACACATACAATATACTCTTGGAGGGTAAGCAAGTACCCAATTTTCACCTCCAGGATGCCTTACTTTGTCACTTGGGACACCTTTGTGTTCCTTCAGGCGAGCGTGCCAAGATGATTTGGGAGGCGCACTACAATCGAGTCGCTGGGCATTTCGGGGTCGAGAAAACCGTGGCCGTACTGCAAAAGTATTTCTATTGACCAAACCTTCGACAAGATGTCAGAAAGTACATCAAGTCCTGCACTGCTTGCGCCATTGCCAAACTGACAATCAAGAATCAAGGCCTCTATACTCCACCTCCTACCCTCAGTCGACCTTGGGAATCCATCTCTATGGATTACATGTCGGACCTTCCTTCTACTAAGCATGGAAATGACTGTGTTTTTGTGGTCGTTGACCTATTCTCTAAGATGTCCATTATGATGGCCTGCAAGAAGAATATCACAGCAGAAGCCACTGCTAAACTCTTCTTTGAACGAGTGTGGGTACACTTTGGGATCCCACAGTCTATCATCTCAGATCGGGACAGTAGGTTCCTCAGTACATTCTGGTCCAACCTCTGGTCGATGTTGGACACCAAGCTCACCAAGTCCACAGCTTTCCATCCACAAACTGATGGCCAGACATAGGTCGTCCATTGGATGATCGTACACATTCTGCGCATGTACAATTCAAAGCATCCACGCACATGGGATGAGGGCCTCCCCTATGTACAACATAGCTACAACCGGGCTCTCCATAGCTCAACTAGCCACAACCCCTTTCAAGTGGGCTTGGGATTATGTCCCATTGACATAGCCATGCCATTTGTGGCTACTCGGGAAGATTAAGCTCATGTTCTATCTGAGGCGGATATGGAAAACAAATTCATTGAGCACATTCAACACATCCGCCAACAGTTTCATGACATCTTGGCAGAGCCAATGCTAAGTACAAGCAACGACATGATCAACATCGGGTGCCACACAACTTTCAAGTGGGCGACAAAGTGTGGCTGCATTTGAAAAAGGAGCGCCTTGCTGGACCCCACCGCAAGCTTCGTCCGCTTTGATATGGGCCATACACCCTCACTAAGGCTGTAGGGGAAAATGGCTTTGAGCTCAGCATTCCGCCATTCCTTGGTCTGCACCCAATGTTCAATGTGGACCGCCTTCAACCCTACTTTCCACCTCTACTAGACACATCCAACATGGCAGAACAACTCACACCAATAGAGTTAAATCTAGACTGCATGGAACAAGCCATAAGTGATCAGATCATGGATACACAGATCAAGCGCTCCCGAAAACAAAGGATACCGCTATATCGAGTTGTCAAAGCAGGCCAACTCCTTCACCAAGGCAAATGGCTCACCAGGGACCAAGTTCAGCAGAAGTTTCCTCATCTCCTGGAGGAACTCAACACAATGGGGACCATTGCTTTCTAAGGAGGGAGGATTGATCTAGGTGGATATCGGTGGCCACCCACCTTTTCCGACTAGCTCAAAACAGTTTTCTGGCAATTTTGGCAATTTACTATTTTTGGCAGGTTTTAACTTCCAGGGCCATTTTGAGGGCCTAAATGAAGGTTCTTTGAGATCAAGTTTCTCAATGATAACTAGAGGCATTATTGAGCCCCCAAAATGAATCTCCTCGACGATACCTTTCCAACGAGCTATCACACGCCTAAAACGGAGATCGTATGCAAAAGTTACGACCCCGGGAAGTTGATGTACCAACTTACCCAAACAAGGCCCACATGACTTTTGGCGCTTCATCTCCTAGGGTTAGGCTTTTGGATGTCTATGACTTTTGGCATTCTCGTCTATTGTAAAAAGGCCTCTAGAGCCTCATTGTAAGCATCTTCTCATAGATGGGAGTAGCAGCGACATCTCTTCTCAGAGATAAGCTACCAACACCCTAGCTAGTTTATTTCCATTCTATCTGTAAGCATATTTCAGTCATTTGTTATTAATGAAATGAAGTCTTATTTCCACTGCATCTCTACGTTTATGTGTATTTTTGTATTTCTTTGTGTTACTACATAAATCTGGATCATGGAAAGTAGTTTTCCATAGCTCAGTTTAAAGGGTGTTTAATAGAGTGAGCTCGTGTGAACTCAGTTGGTGTTATTGGTGGGATCTGAGTTGGTGTGCCATTGAGATTGGTGGTCACTTCATATAGACTTCTATAGAGTGTAAAATATTCTGTTAATTGTATATTTCTTGTTGAAATACGCACTGTAATATATTTTGTCAATTGTATATTTCTATGTCAAATTTACATAAATATATATTCATGGGAAGAGTGAATCGGATTGGTATTAACTATGTGATTTGGAAGTTTAAGTTTCATATTTTGATAGAGGGTTTAAATTTTAGGAAAATAGCTAATGACACAAAAATATATAGAATGTATATGTAACCTTGTTGTACATGAGAAATTTGTTTTTAAAAACATATTATTATGACTAAAATGAATAATCGAAAGTATTGATACCCTGTTTAGACATTGAGTAAGACTTAAATGAATAATATTAAATATTCAAATGATTACTTATGAAATGTGAAAGAATTGTGAGACAAGTTATGCGATGATGAAGACAATTATTATTTAGTAACCTTATGTATGTAGATATTATGTTTTTATAATAAGTCTTGTAGCTCATGAAAAATCATTGAAGTTTGAATAATTGGCAACTATATTTCTTCAAGAGGAAGAGAGAAATGCAATTGAAATGCAACGTGTTGGAAACTATATTGCAATTGAAATGTAATTGAAATGCAACGTGATGGCACCCAAACGTTACTTAGAGATTGAATAGATATATGAAATTTCTAGAAAAAAATAAGGTTTTTCTCATTGTGACATTCATCTTGGTTGAATTATGGCACATTGCAATGTTCTTTAAGACCTCCGTTGCAACATTCATCAACAATTTTGTCACATTGTGACATTCTTCAAGGGTTTTGTTGGATAGAAATGTTCCACAATGACTATGTTTGATTGTGATGTTCATCTTGGTTGACTTATGTCCAATTGCTACATTCTCAATAGTTATATTGCAATGTAACAATCATAATGGGTTATGTCATATTACTATATTCATCAAGGGTTGTGTTGGATTGTAATGCCCCTTAATTGTTATGTTGCATTATGACGTTCATCAAGGGATGTGTCACATTGTGATGTTCCCGAAGGGTGTTTTTAGATTTCCATGTTTCTCAATGGTTATGTCACTTTGCGATGTTCATCTTGGTTGGAGCCATTCTCCACTTTCTTAATGGTTATGATGAAACCAATGAATGTTTCAAAGTGACTTTCAAAACCATTGTTGGCACCATTCTCTACCTTCTCAATGGTTATGTCACTTTGTGAAGTTCATATCGGTTGACATATGTTGAATTGCTACATTCATCTTGGTTGACTTAAATGTTGAAATGGCATAAGTTGGTGTTCATCTTGGTTGTTATATGTCGAATTACGATGTTCATCTTGGTTGACTTATGTCGCATTGCAACATTCCTTAAGGTCTATGTTGGATTGTGATGTTCCTCAATGATTATGTCTCATTGTGATGTTCGTCTTAGTTTACTTATGTTGAATTTCTACATTCTCAATGGTTATGTTGCAATGCGACATTCATAATGGGTAATGTCATATTACTATGTTCATTAAGGGTTATGTTGGATTGCAATGCCCCTCAATGGTTATGTCACATTATGACATTCATCAAGGGATATGTTAATTCCTACATACTTTTTGGGTGTTGTTGGATTTCTATGTTTCTCAATGGTTATGTCACTTTGTGATGTTCATATTGGTTGACACATGTCGAATCACTACATTCATCTTGCTTGAATTATGTCAAAATGATATATGTCAACGTTCATATTGACTGTCTTATGTTGAAATGATATATGTCGATGTTCATCATTGTTTTCATATGTCAAATTGTGACATTTATCTTGGTTTTCGAATTGTGATGTTCATCTCGGTTGTTTGAATTGCAACATTCATCTTGGTTGTTTGAATTCTCAATTTGTGATGTTCAAATTACTACGTTATGTCATCACATCATTGGATTGCAACGTTCCTCAATGGTTTTCTCACATTGTGAGATTCTTCAAGGGTTATGTTGGATAACAAATTATCTCAATGGTTATGTCTCATTGTGACCATCTTGTTTCACTAATGTTGAATTTCTATGTTCTCAATGGTTATGTTGCAATGAGATATTCATAATGGGTTATGTCATATTACTACGTTCATCAAGGGTTATGTTCGATTGCAATGTCCCTCAATGGTTATGTCACATTATGATATTCATAAAGGGATATGTCACATTGCAACGTTCCTCGAGGGTGTTGTTGGATTTCCATGTTCCTCAATGGTTATGTCACTTTGTGACGTTCATCTTGGTTGCGTATGTGAAATCACTAAGTTCATATTTGTTGAATTATATTGAAATGACATATGTTGATGTTAATGTTGGTTGTCATACGTCAAATTGTAATTTTCATCTTGATTCAATAATAATATCTCAAACAACTTTTATTTTCTAAACTTTAAATAAGAAATATAATTATTATTCTCAACATAATTATATAACTATATATTCCTTAATACAAAGTTACACCTAATACTAAAATGAGTATGAAGAAAAATTCTAATTTATTATATTCACACATTTAAAGAAAGAATGATAATATCTCAAATACTTTATTTTGTGAACTTAAAATAAAAAGTATATAGAAATTTTATAGTTATTTCTTTGTATCAATTATTTAATAATATAATGTAATAATTTCAAGAAAGAAAGATAATATCTCAAATATTTTTTATTTTTTAAATTACAAATAAAAAGTAAATAGAAATATAGTTATTTCTATGTACCAATTATTTAACAATGTAAAGTAATAATTTAGGAAGTGATATTTTAAACTAATAACAAAAGTGTTTTATTACAATGGTTTATGTAGAATATTTATATTTTCAATGGTTTTTGTCAATCTATGTGACTTTCCTTAATAGTTATGTTTAATTGTGACATTTCTCCATGATTATGTTTCATTATGAATTCAATTATATTGAATTTATATATTATTCAATAATTATGTCGCTATGCAACATTCATAAATTTCAAAAAAAATCCATAATAAACTATGTCATAAATTTAATAAACTTATGATATAAATTTAATAAACTTATAATCACATAAAAGGAATAATAATATTTCAAATATATATTTGTTATGTTTTACCTGATTATTCCTTAATACCCTAATTTTTTATATCAAAATGATTACTAAGAAAAATAAATATGCGTTGCTTTACCTAATTATATAATGATGTATTCAAACCTAATTATTTAATGTTATATTCAAACCTTACAAAATGAGTATGAAGAATTTAAACATAATATATGATAATCCCACCAAAAAAGGAATGATGGTATTCGAAATATTTTATTTTGTAAACTTAAAATTAATATTAGAATATTTGTTAGCAAAATCACTATAAAGAAAAAACATAATATATTATAATTTTATTAAAAATAAAGAATAATGGTATTGGAAATATTTTATTTTGTAAATTTAAAATAAAAAATTGAAGAAAAATATTTATTTCTTTATATTTATTGTTTAATAATATAATATAATAATTTAAAGAAATAATGATAATATTGAAAATAATTTATTTTGTAAACTTAAAATAAAAATCTTAAAAAAAAATACTTATTTTTTTATATCAATTATTTAATAATATAATATAATAATTAAAAAAAATAATGATAATATCTAAATGTAAATAAAAAATAAAGAAAAATATAATTATTCCTTTATACTAATTATTAGTGCTTGTAAAAGTCTTGGGACTATAGTAATTTTTTTAATTGAGTGCGATTTTGTTTTTGGGTTGATAAAAAAAATCTTTTTTTTTTTCTAAATTTTAACTTTGTCAAGAGAGATTCAATTTTTTTCCTTCCTTCTAATTAATCCTTTAAAACAATATTTTATTATTCTTTTTAATTAATTTTTTAAAATAACATTTTATTATTGGAGTGACCAAGGTAATTTAATAGGAAATTTAATTATATAGGTTTAGCTAATGATTGGAATGGGTGCATGTAAAAGTCTAAAAGTTCTTGAAACAACTTAATTGGTAATTGAAGATATTTAAAGTTGTAGGCCAAACAATTTGTTTTGGTTTTTATTGTTATATATATATATATATATATA
>ML785696.1:179545-199703 GCA_009831015.1 Picea engelmannii | reverse complement strand
ATCCATTTTCATTAAATTTGATTTTTGTGTATTGTATGACATGATTTTGTGGGAGAGATTTTATGGATTACAATTAGTTTTAATTGATTTTTTTTTTCTAATTAATTGTGGTGGGTAGATTTAGATTTGAGAATCGTTTTTATGGGAGCCTAGTTTTATTGTTCTATAATTCATTGAAATAACATAACTACAACAATGAATGGAATAAATTGGAGTACTATTGTGTAGCTGGTATTTGATCATGATATGTCTTCTATAAGCCACAAAGATGAGGTTTTTCCCAACTTCTTGGTTAAAATGAATATTTTTTTTAATTACTTGTTTATTTTTAAATAGTAGTCTAATTTGCCTAAAACTTGTGTTTGCATAGTGTGCAATACTTGTTGAACATGTTGAAGGTGTTGATCTAGTATCTTGCTTTGTGCAATTACTTCCTTTCTTCTTGCTTCATAGTGTATGCCTCATGCATAATGTAACTACTGTGTTTTATTGAAGTTTGTTGCTTCATAGTGTATGCCTCATGCATAATGTAACTACTGTGTTTTATTGAAGTTTGTTGTGGTATGAACATTTAGCACTTCACTCAAAACTATATTATTTATATGAACAAGATAGACAAGTGTTGCAACTTTTTGTGTAAAAAATGGTATATAACATGGGTTTTTAGTTTCATATTTTGGATTTAACAATACATTTTAGTAACAAGTCTATTTAGTAATTTATAGAAAAATGATGATAATATGTAGCTTTGGAATATTTTGGTTAGGCTTTAATTTTGGTTTTAGGGTTACATTTTATTGTGGAGATTTTAGAAATTGATGATAATGAGATAGCTTTAAAAGATTTTGGTTTGGTTTTGATTTTAAGATACATTAGATTCTTGTGTGTGATAAAAAATGTAAATCCTAATTTTATTAACTAAGCTCTAGATATATTCATATATAATTTGTGAATTTTAACTATTCAAAGTTCTCTTATTTGTATGAACAAGATAGACTTTTCAATGTAAAAAATGGTATATAATATGGACTTTTAGTTTCATATTTTCTTTCCTTCCTTTTTGCTACTTAGTTCACTAATTTATACAAAATTACTAATATTGGGTATTTTGGAAGATTTTGGTCTATTTAGTAATTTATGTATTTAGTAATTTATGTAATTTAGCTTAAAAAAATAGCAAGTCTGTGCAAATGATAGTGGTTATTTTTGGAAGATTTTAATAATTTTCACAAAAATAATGATAATGGTTTTTTTAAGAATATTTTGGATTGGTAATGGATTTAATTTATACAAAATTATAGTGGTTATTTTTGAAAGATTTTGGTTTATTGAATAGTTTTTACAAAATCAATGATAATGGGTTTTTTAAGAAGATTTTGAATTGGAATTGGATTTAATATTACATTTTATGCAATAACAAGTTTAATTAAGTTATACAAAATTAATGAGAATAGTTATTTTTGAAAAGCAATTTATAAAAAAGTAATATAACTGATTTTTTTTTTTTTAAATTGGTTTGGTATTGGCTTAACAATATAATATATTTTAGTAAGAAATCTATTCATAAACATATAGAAAAGTAATTAACATATATATAAATAGTTAAATGATATATTAACTAAGCAAACAAAATGAACTTAGTCATTAAAATATATTAGCCAACAATAATCATGATAGCAAAATACTCCCAATGCAACTAATTACCCAAACTATCTCTTTACGCAAGTGAGAATGAAATTAGAAGGAGAAATCACAATGAAGTAGCATGGACAAGTAAAAAGAAGAATAGATTTGATAATTCCCCACGCTTTGTGAGAGGCATAAAAGAACCAAATCGTGGTCCAATTCCATGAGACAATTAACATGACATGGTTTTGTATACCTCCAAATATTCTAATTTCTGATTCCTTTTAAAGTGTATACGTTAAAATAAACACTACGTTCAGTGCAATTCATGGTTCTGACTCTCAGCGAGCAAATGTTGTTTAGTGTATACACATTACTTACTCAAAGAATAAGGACACGCTTGGTTGGCTTACCTTGTACGGAATTAAATGATCTAAGTGTAAACAGGGAGGATAGTCACGGGGGTACCTTCCAAGTTTCAAAACTGTTCAGCGTTATTCTTGATATAAATAGTTCCGGATGAAAGTAAACCCTAGAAATAGTTGTTTCATAGGCGTTTATTTACAGTTTATTGTCAAATTCACATTATACAGATCCTCAAAATGGTTACCTAAAAAGTCGGAACTCGATTTGGAAGAAAACGTAGAATGAATTTTTTTTGATAACGTGATTGGAATTTGAAGCCCATGCATTTTCGTTGTTTCACTGTTTTACGAAATGTTTTTTTTGGAATCTGGATATATAATTTTTTTTATTTTTTATTTTTCAGGAAATTATTATTTTTTTTTTTGTTTTAAATACATTGTGGGCCTAATGGTTAAGAACATGTGTTTCCTCTTAAGAGGTCACAGGTTCAAATCTAGAGGGGGTACGGTATGTATACCTTCGTAGACTTTACCAATCAAACTATTCTACGAAAAAAAAAATTAGTCCGAATTTTACAATATAAATTTGCAGGAAATCACTATTTTTTGTTGTTTAAAATCCGTTTTGGAATGTAAAATAGATTCAACATACTAAAAAACCCTATAGACAATTAGATTAAACAGAAATAATTACTCAAATCTACTGATCTAACAATTTCTCACCAACTCACCAAACTTCAAACAAATATCCTTCAAAATATCCTTCAAACAAATATCCTTCAAAATATCATTCAATAATAATGATAATAATGATATGGTAAAAAAACGTTTAGACTACGCCTTTCCTAAACCCAACGAAATTTTAAATTTTGAAAAAGCCAGCGTCCGTACTTTCCCTAGCCGAAGCCTACGAAAGTTACTGTAAGAGTAAAAATATTAAAATAACGTTCGACCATTTTTTCACTGTCAAAAACATTGAAATGAGTAAAAAGTTGAGACGGATAATTTCACACCTGCTACCACCTTACATCCGTTGGAAATGACCGCCCAGATATAATTAAGTTTCATTAATCTTGAACTGAAACATAAACTAAAACAATTGAAATCCGAACATCCACAGATAAACGAATCATTGCAATGCTGGTGGTGCGCATCATTAAACAGACTATTGAATATTATATATTACCTAACAGAGATGATTTAAACAGAAGAAGCGACAGATCGAAGAAAATAAATCTCTAATCAACATGTATTTATTATATTTCTATTACGTGGGGTTTGGGTAGGAAAGGATAAAGACATTCCAAACGAAAAGGCATTCTTCAAATTGAAACATAGATTGTGGGAATTGCTCTAACCGATTTCTCTCTACAAAGCTTCGAGAGTGACGCCCACTCAATGTTTTTAAATTCTGGATTTCTTGGAAAGCGAGTCATTAACCGTTGGATAAAGTAGACCGTTCTCTTTTTGCTTTCCAACTGCGGGGCAGCCTGTTTTGTTGATTAACAGCCGTCTCTGCCCCACATGCCGTTCCTTTTTCAGGGTCGCTTACTTTCCAGGCATCCTTAAATACATCATCTCTTCTTTCATACAGCACTGAAGTTGCAGGGTGCTTCCCCGGTGTTCAGCTTTACTAAATTAGATTTGAATGCTCGTGAATTCTTCTCATTAATTAAGCATTTGTGTTCAGTATAGATTGATAGTTGGTATCTTTCCATCTCCAATTTAAGCTCCGTCTGGCGAGTAGTTATAATTTTTAGAGCAGAGATAGTATTACAATTATAATGGCGTTGGGAGTGGTGAAGTCCCTGGCGGGGTTTCTCCTGCTGCTGAATTTATGCATGTTTGTGATTGTCGCTGCTATTGCCGGATGGGCTCTCAACAACGCCCTCGATCACACTTACTCAACTGGTACTTATTACTTGTATGCATAGTATGTTTTTGTGCTTTTATACCATGGAGTGTTTTTCTGATTGATTCGATGACTAACTTGCAGGTCCTGGAAAAGCTCTTCCTGTGGGATTTTCTCCAGTATATTTTCCAATGGGGAATGAAGCGACAGGATTCATGGTTATGTTTTCTTTGATAGCTGCTGTAGTAGGAGCTGCTTCATGCCTTTCAGGACTCCATCATCTCCGGGTTTGGACTGCCCATAGCTTGGCTTCCAGTACTGCATCCTCCATGACAGCTTGGGCCCTCACACTACTCGCCATGGGGTATATATATAATAACTACAAGTTTACATTATATATATGTGTATGTGAAAGTGTCAATAAGAATTATGATCTCTGATTCATCTATGAAATTTGGACGAGCTAATCATTTTTCATTCACAAAACTGCAGGTTGGCATGCAAAGAGATCCATATGGGCGGCCGAAACACAAAGTTGGTATGTAATACTCCTATGCTATCATGTTCATACGGCCACTGATTTCCTCCTTCCTTTAATTCTGTTATGGCGTTTTGTATCGTTAAGATATGGTAACTTTGCATTTGTGTGCAGATAACGTTGGAGTCATTTCTTATTATTCTGTGTGTATCAAAGCTCTTCTACATCTTACTCATTCACGCTGGATTCTTCGGAGGAAATTATTGTTCTTACCAGGACACCTACGTCGCCACAACTACAACTACAGCCGAGCCTCAGAAAGGAAGCACAATTGTGACCTCCTCGGTCTAATAGTAGATCGCCTGTCATCTATCAGGATATGATGAATGGCCTTGTGGTTCGTAACTAGCAAGAGGGATGATAAACATATATTTTTTTTTAAATCTGATACTACAGGTTTAACGAGTTGGATTTCTATCCGTTCCTTACATGCAGCATACACGGGGATTCAGTTTCTGTACGAGTTGCAGCTTTGTATTATCTAAATCTATGTTTCTTTTAACGCACATACTTATTATGAAAATAAGTTTCTCTTCAACTAAAATCTTACTTCCGTTCAAGGTTTTTCTTAATTAATCTATTCTCACCCGGCTCTCAATGAATAAATAATGGGTTAATTTTTCATGAATAATTCCTCAGATACATTTAGTCGTATGGGATTACGCGGGGAATCAAAATCAGTCCAGCTTTTTATACAGCAACTATAATATAGTATCATTTCCAAATAATAGAAGCACCGCAGTCTTCAGCGAAGGATTTACCATTTTTCACATGATTTCATTGTGGTGCGGTGATTGCATTTTTCTGGTGAACCTCCCCGTTGAATGGTTATGAATTTGTAATAATTTTGGACGGCTACTGTGATTTAGAAATCCTCACCATGGGAGACTACACAGCCCTGAAAACCCGGAGCAATCCCATCAAAGCAAATTAAATAATTTATTTTTTTAAAAAAATTCAAAATAAAAATGAAACGGCACGACGTAGAACAGGTAATATTTTTTTTGCTGCTTTAGGTAAATAAAACATCATAATAAATAACAACATCCTCACACAACTTTCACATATAATAATGAAACAATATCAATGCATAACCACCAATTACTACACAATGCACACATCATCATGAACCACTACATGCATCCTCACCATACACGCATACCAACGTATTAACACATTAATTAACAGCCGCTCAACATCATCACATTCCACATTAATAACGACGCATAAACAAAACGGATCAGAAATGCTCATCGACCGCATCTATTCACCTACCTAACATCAATTAATCAAGTCACAATAGTAATCCTTCACATAACACATAATAGACCATAATAAATCCAAGGCGCCAGCGATTATCAGTAATCTTAGTGGTGCAGATCCCAAACCCTTAGTCACATACTCATTCATAATAATTATGACGCAAGAGCAACCAACGGTAACCTAAAAATACATCTAATACTAAAGGTACAAGAGTGTTCCTTTAACCAATCATACATCATATAAATTTTCAAGGCACAAGAGAATTTAATGACCAAATGATCATATAGAGAAATAAGATAAGGCGTAAGGTAATCAACTTTATTTTATCTTGCAAAAGTAAACAAATTCTAAATTAAACATGCATTCACATATCTAAACATATATCATCAATATTCAAGCACGCCAATAATCCTATTACTTTATCACATCATAATTCCTGGCACAAAGGTACTCATCTAAATCTTAATTGGTGCAGGAGCTATAATGCCTAGTCAAACATATGTCAATCATTAATCTAGAAGCGCAAGAGTGAACAACTTAATTTAGATTGTGCAAGAGGTTATAAAAGCTTAATCAATTCATTTTTTACATTAATTTAATGGCGCAAGAGTAATCTACTTAAATTTAAAGGTGCAAAGTAATTATCCACTTACTTCTCAAGGTGCGTGGTAAACAACCTTTTTAATTGATCACACATCAATCGTATTTCAAAGCGCAAGAGGAACTAACTATTAAATGCTAACTCCAAGGCTTAAGAATAATCATGAATTATATTTCATGGCGCCAAGGAAAATCTAATATCACCACCTATTACACATCAATAAAAGACGCAATTACCACATATGACACACGACGAGGATTAAAAGAGGAACAAGAAATGAGACAAGGAAAATAGAACCACGGTACCAACCACAAGCAAGGCCCCATGAGCATCAATTCAAGTAAAACTTGGGGGATTCACTATTGCTTAACCCATCTGTTTAGGAATTACAACATTATCCCAAGGCAACAACAACGCAGCTCTAAACCAATCAATGAGTCAACCCATCGTCAAGTAGAGGAGAGGGTGCTAAGGTGCCTCTCTAAAACCTTAATCAATCAAAAGGGGGCAGACAACAAGGAAATAATGAAACACATAACACCCTAGTAACTAAAGCACATCAGATCACTAACAAAGGATTCACCACCGATCTGGACGTGTACAAATGCTGAACCAATCCCCTCACGTTATACTTAAATTATCCAGAGCGAACAAATACTCATTAAAGTTCTTAGTCAATGCAATAAAGGATTTACCCCCAACAGTGATTTAAAGGAAATCAATAAAATTTGTTTCCAATCCAAAAACCTCTAAACCAAAGGCATGAATTTAGGATATAATCAAGGAGAGAGGTGACGTACTAAAAGACTTCCTTGGCATTAAAAAGGCTTTAGCGCAAATGTAGAAGGAAAGCCAACAACCTCGAAGGACGCGAGTGGAAGGGTCAGAAGCCATAAAAGCTCTTCAACACAAGGGATGGAATTGGGTGGTAGGAGTGGTTGCCATCATCAATTACTGTTATGCAAATCTGACGGAGAACTAACAATTCGCAGAGGCAATATTCTAAACACATGGGTATTTTTGTTGTGCCAATTTTAGGAGCAAAACCGCAGAGGCAGATGCTAAATGCAAGGGTATTCTTGTTGGGAAAATTTAAGGATGGAAGGTTGTGTACAGACACCGACCAAACACAGAGCATTTATGGTGCAAAGATGTAAGACACAGTGAGAAAGAAGGCAATCACATTAAGATCATATACCTACAAGTGCAAATTGTTAGGGTCCTAACCCACACATAGGTAGAACAATATATTGAGATGTAATAAAGGTCAATATTAATAAGGCCTTCCAATAAAATAGAATAAGTCGAATGTAAGAAGACCTAATAGAAGCTTCTGCTTCTAGAAGGATCTTCCTCTAGATACTTCTTTTGATAGACATATTTAGTATAAATAGGAGTCGAGGGTATGTGAATTCTAGCTTGGATATTATTGTAATAGAGCTCTGCTCAACTAGAGGTTTCCCCCTCGAAGAGGCCCGTGAACATTGTTTTCTGAATCAAAGTGTTATTTTTGTTGTTATTCTTATATCATTTCAGTGCTATTGTGGTGATTGTTCTAGTTATATTGTTGTTATTCTGCCATTTCTAGAATTTTATTTTTGTTCTTCATACTTTTTATATTTGGTATATTACAAGTGGTATCATAGCACTTTCCTCGGCAGAAAGTGTGGGTTAAATTTTGTTTTCCAGGGTAAAGATGTATTCCGACGTCTTTAAGCCACAGAGATATGTCGTTACGCGTTTAAACCCGCGGTTGAGGGATTCATACATGCAAGAAATACAGGTGGTACTTAAGCGCACATCTGTTGGCCACCCTTGTAACCCCTATTGGTACCCCTTCGAGTGGTAGCACATCAGACAACACCTGTGTACGGATCAACCTAGATTACCTGAATCCCTCTTTAGATAAACTAATTGGTCGCCTGATTGCTATAGTGTCACCGAGAAAAACACTCGGGAAGATACTCTCTAGTACCTAGGTAGTCGAGTAGTACGGCTAAGGGTACAGTCTATCCTCTTTAGTTAGTTCCTTGAGATATTGGGTCGAATACTACTATTGGACTTCGCACGTATATCAGAGAGCTATAGCACAGGGAAAACCCTTGTCTGTAGAACCCTTGAATACCTAACCCTTGGGGACAAAAACATAAACAAATTAAAATAAACAAGATCTATTGCCGCACAATTGTGTGCGGATTGCCAAATCACTACATAGTTCTTCCTGGTTAATCATTTGGGCATTTCATCACTGTAGTATTTTTCAGACCAGAGTATAACTCCGCAGGTGTAAAAAAAAAATTCTGGAAAATTTTTCACCATTATTTGAGACCTATTCCATTGGCTTCATCTCTTCCCCTGTATCACATTCATACATATCAATTTTCAGAAAAAAAAAAATTGACCCCACCTGCCCCTTTTTGGTTCCCTCGTCCTCATGGCCCATACCCGTAGCCAAGACTTGGAAGCTCGCTTCAATACCTTGCAATCTAGTCTCACCGAGACCCAACAAGAAGTGAAACACCTCAGTGCTAATGTTGCCTCCATCAATACAACCATGCAGTCCTCAATGGAAGCAATCAAACAAGACCTGACCAACCAGCTTGAATCTGTATTTTCGTCACTCTGCAACAAGCTTCATATTCCTACAGATAACCCTTCCTCTGACTCACCTCCACATACTGACGGTGAACATTCCTCTCATTCCCATCACTTTCAACGTGACCTACGCCTTCCGCGGGTGGATGTGACCAAATTTGATGGCTCAGACCCCACTGGTTGGGTAACCCAAATGGAACATTATTTCTCTTTATACGACATTACAGATGACTTGGCCAAACTCCTGTATGGTGTTCTCCATATAGATCAAGAACGTTGGCAATGGAGAAAAAATTCTCGTCAAGCGTATATTGCTTGGACACACTTTGTGGCAGAGCTTTATGAATGCTTTGACACTGACACCAACCATTTGGGCCGTTTGACAAAGTTGAATTATAGCTGCCTTTGAGATCCTGGATTTTCAGACAGAGGGCATGTCTGATGCCTTTTTCCGAGAGTGTTTTATCAGTGGCCTCAAGGATGAGATTCGGGCCCATGTCCTCATGGCTCGGCCTCAGAGTTGGGTGGAGGATACTAAAAGAGATAAAGAAGCACAACAGGTTGTATCTTCTCAAAACCGAAAACCCTCCTTTATCCCTCACCCTAAACCAGTAAATCCCACTACTCCCTCTGCTCCACTAAAGATCCAAAAATTGACCAGGGATGAAATGGCTGAACGCCAACTCAAAGGCCTTTGTTATAATTGTGATGACAAATATTTCCTAGTCCAGAAGTGTAAGGAACAAAAGATTTTTATGGCCATCTCTAAGGATATTTCAGAAGAGGATGTAGAAACTCCCCTTGTGTCTGAGTCACCTAATTCCACTGACATCACCCCTCCCTCAGACCCTCTCCAAGTAGAACCGATCATTTCCCTCAATGCTCTCACTGGCTTCTTCGCTCCCCAATCCCTCATGCTAATCGGTTACATCAAGCATCGGAAGGTCATTATTCTCGTTGATAGTGGCAGCACCCATAATTTTATTCATCGTCGCATTGCCCAAGAAACTCATTACTACATCCATGTCGTCAATAATTTCCAAATCATGATTGCTAATGGTGGTTCCATGAAATGTTGAGAGCGTTGTAAAAATTTGTGTCTCCAAATTGGTGACTACCACCTGAAATGCCATATGTTTGTTATCGACATGGGAGGTTGTGACATTATGTTGGGCGCAAACTGGATAAGGACTTTGGGTCCCATTCTCATGGATTTTAAGGACTTAACCATGCAATTCGACCAGGAGGGTCACCAATATAAGTTCCAAGGCATCATCGTTGGTTCACCTGAGATCATCAGTTCCCGTCGCATGGAAAAACTACTCAAAAAATGTCATTTTGGTGTTATCGCCCAACTCCATGCCATACAACCAACAGAGACACCCTCGGTGCCACAAGACCTCCAAGCCATCCTTTCGAAACATCAATTGGTCTTTTCCACTCCTCAAGGACTCCCTCCTTCCCGTGGTGTTCATGATCATTCCATTCCCCTTATACCTAGAAGCCTTCCTCCCAATATCCGTCCGTATCATCATCCCTTTTCCCAAAAAAATGAAATTGAGAAAATGGTCCAGGAACTTCTTAATGCAGGTGTTATCTTCCCTAGTACAAGCCCCTACTCTTCTCCTGTGGTCATGGTCCTAAAGAAAGAAGGTTCTTGGCGAATGTGTCCTGAATTCCGTGCCCTCAACAAACTTACCATTAAAGACAAATTTCCCATTCCGGTCATTGATGACCTCCTGGATGAATTGAGTGGCGCCCAATTCTTTACTAAACTTGATCTTCGTTGGAGCTATCACTAGATATGTATGAAAGAGGTAGACATTCCCAATACTACCTTTAGAACTCATGAGGGCCACTATGAGTTTTTGGTCATGCCCTTTGGCTTGTGTAATGCCCCCTCCACCTTCCAAAGCCTCATGAATTGTGTCTTCCGTCCTTTTCTCCGCCATTTTGTCTTAGTTTTCTTTGATGATATCCTCATCTATAGAAAAACCTGGAAAAACCATCTTGATCATGTGGATCGAGTTCTCCATCTACTCTCTCAGCACCAACTTTTCTTGAAATAGTCTAAATGTGCTTTTGGCACCTAAGAAGTAGAATACTTGGGTCATCTAGTTGGCAAGGATGGCGTCAGGGTGGATCCTAAAAAGATTGAAGCTATGCAAGACTAGCCTCACCCAAAGATTCTCAAGAGCTTGTGTATATTTCTGGGATTAACAGGGTGTTATCGCAAGTTTGTTAAGAATTATGGAAAGATTGCAACACCTCTCACTGCTCTCCTAAAAAATAACTCTTTCACTTGGACTCCAGCTGCTGCTCAAGCTTTTCACACCTTGAATATGGCCATGTGCACCACTCCAGTCCTGGCCCTTCCTGATTTCACAAACACCTTTGTGTTGGAATGTGATGCCTCACGGAAAGGAATTGGTGTTGTCCTTATGCAAGAGGGTCGACATTTGGCCTTTACCAGCAAGCAACTATCTGAAAGAAATCTGGGCAAATCCATCTACGAAAAGGAAATGTTGGATATTCTGCATGTCGTTGATCTATGGCACCCTTATCTATTGTGGAAATGTTTGCAAATTAACACAGACCATCAAAGCCTTAATTATTTTCTGGAACAATGCATTTCCTCCCCGGAGAAACAAAAATGGGTGACTAAGTTCTTTGGATATGATTATGAGATCCTTTACAAGAAAGGCAAAGAAAATGTGGTTGCAGATTCACTTTCCCACAAATATGAAGATGAAGGATCCCTTTTTTCTCTTTCCTTCATTGTACCATATTGGCTCCAAGCTGTTCGTCAGGAATGGCTACAAGATCCCAAAAGTTCGCATCTGATCCAACAATTGCAGTCCAATGCTCTAGCTTCCCCAGGGTACTCTTGGCTCCATGATGAGCTTCGATACAAAGTCCGTTTGTATTTAAGTAAACAATCAAATCTTAAATCCATGGTACTTTCTGAGCTTCATGCTACACCCACAGCGGGGCACTCCGGGTTCACCAAAACCTATGACAGGGTCAAACGTTCCTTTTTCTGGGATGGTATGAAGAAAGACATTTGTAATTTTGTCGTTGAATGTGATGTTTGTCAACGTAACAAGGGATAAATAGTCAAATCTTCGAGCACACTACAAACGCTCCCAATTCCACCTGCTATTTGGAAGGATATCTCTATGGATTTTATTACCGGCTTACCCAAATTGGGAAAGAAATCAGTCATCATGGTGATTTTTGATCGCCTTTCCAAGTATGCTCATTTCTGCGCTCTTCAAAACCCGTTTACAACATCCACAGTGGCTCAAATTTTCATAGATCAAGTCTTCAAGCTTCATGGCATGCCACACTCTATTGTTTCTGAGCGTGACCCAACTTTCACAAGCAATTTTTGTCAAGAATTGTTCAAGCTACAAGGTACCCAATTGCATCTCAGCTCAGCTTATCATCCCCAGACTGATGGTCAAACAGAAGTTGCCAACAAGTGTTTGGAGACATATTTGAGGTGTTTTTCCTCAGAAAAGAAAAATCAATGGGCTCAATGGTTACCCCTAGCTGAATGGTGGTACAACACTTCATACCATACATCTACACGCATGACTCCTTTTGAAGCGGTATATGGACATAAGCCACCTTCAGTTCTCTCATACTTACCTGGTGTCTCGAAGGTCCAGGTGGTTGGCCAAACACTTACAGTTTGAGAGGATATTCTCGTACCCTCAAAGATAATTTGGTCATGGCACAGAATCGCATGAAGCAACAAGCAGATCAAGGACGCTCTGAACATCAAATTGCATTAGGGGATCATGTGTTTCTTCGAATGCAACCTTACAAGCAAACTTCCCTCAAGGTCGATCATTGTCAGAAGCTAGCGCCCAAATTTTATGGTCCTTATACCATTCTCAAGTGTGTGGGACAAGTAGCCTATCAGTTAGCTTTGCCCAGTCATTCGAAGCTGCATCCTATTTTTCATGTTTCATGCTTAAAGAAGGTGATTGGAACTAAGTGCCAAATTCAAACCAACCTTCCCAAGTTAGCCGAAGAAGGATCCATTTGGCTACATCCACAAGCAGTTTTGGACCAGCGTGAACGTCGCCTGCATCAGAGAACCATCAAGGAAGTGTTAGTCTAGTGGAAAGATACAACTTCAGCAGATGCCACTTGGGAACCAACTACCATTCTGCAGCAAGTTCCACATCTCAAGCCTTGAGGACAAGGTTGTTTTTAAGGGGGAGGACATGTTAGGGTCCTAACCAGCACATAAGTAGAACAATATATTCAGATGTAATAAAGGTCAATATTAATAAGGCCTTTTAATACAATAAAATAAGTCGAATGTAAGAAGACCTAATAGAATCTTCCGCTTCTAGAAGGATCTTCCTCTAGATGCTTCTTTTGATAGACATATTTAGTATAAATAGGAGTCGAGGGTATGAGAACCCTAGCTTGGATATTATTGTAATAGAGCTCTGCTCAACTGGAGGTTTCCCGCTCGAAGAGGCCCGTGAACATTACTTTCTGAATCAAAGTGTTATTTCTGTTGTTATTCTTATATCATTTCAATGCTATTGTGGTGATTATTCTGGTTATATTGTTGTTATTCTGCCATTTCTAGCATTTTATTTATGTTCTGCATACTTTTTATATCTAGTATATTACACAAATGCTTTGATTAATACTGGATTTGATGTGGCTTGGGGTTCAAGGTAAACTTATAAGTTGGTAGATTTTCATCTTCAGACTAACAAATGATTCTTAATGGCCAAGGGCCTTGCTCAACTGACTAGGAATGACAACTTAGTGTTTTAAATGGATAAGTAACAGGAAATAAAAAACCCTATAGCCATCACCTAGCAGCAGGCAGATTCACCGTAGTTATAGTAAATCTTTGTCTGTAGCCCATATGATTTCAAAGGGATAACCTTGCTCAAATGTAGAATCAAATACATGTCAAAATCACAGTGGGAATAAGTTTGTCCAATATGTATCTTGTAAAGAGATCTTTGCTTTAACGTTTGCACTTTTTGAAAAATTAAGAATATAAACCTTTACAGGAAGGATGTATTTTGTATTCGAATCTTTCCTTTACCTGTGCAGTTTTGAAAAATTAAGAATTAAAACATTTACAGGAAGGATGTATTTTGTAGTCGGATCTTTCCTTTAACCTATGCACTTTTTGAAAAATTAAGAATAAAAACCTTTACAGGAAGGATGTATTTTGTATTCGGATCTTTCCTTTAACCTGTGTACTTTTTGAAAAATTAAGAATAAAAACATTTACAGGAAGGAATCTTTAGTGTTGATGGTGATAGTTTCTTATGTCTCTCTGTAATATGTGAAACATTTTACCGTTTGTTTCTTACCTGCAATTTGTTTCCATGTTTCTTCAAACTAATACGACAAAATTGCACATTTAAGGTAAACAATTAAACTAATATTATAGATTAATAATTAAAACTTCGTTGGGCATTACCCACGAATTTCTCTCTGCATTAACACGAATCTTGTAGGCAGGGGATCACTAAAACAACTGACTAAATTTATCAAATGCAAGGATAAGGTGCTCACCAAAACACAGAGAAGATAGAAAGGGGAAAACGAAGCCCCGAAAAGGGAAATTTGTGGTGTTTTCGGACAATACTATATTGTGTAAAACGCTGGGATAAGTCACCAGTTTAGAGGTGACTTGTTGAAGTAAAAGCTAGGGCGAATTACCAATGCAGAAACGATTCGTGGAGGAAAAAACGCCTGGGTAAAGGTTAACGCAATGTGTGTTGCATGTTGTGTGGTTTGTGAAGAACTGGGCGAATGATATCAATGCATAAAAAAGGGAGGAAATAAACACCCTAATAAAACACAAGGCTTGGCAGAAAATTATAGCTCCTCAAGGATAAAAAGTATTTGGAGGCGATCGGTACCTGACATTCCCTTTTCTTTTTAAAAGGAGAGTCAACGATTTACTAGTAGCTACAGGCAGAAGGAAAGCATGTCTTAAGGGATTGACCGTGCTATCGAGGGATAATCTATTTGGAAAGGAGGTGAGGAACAAATGCAGAAGTTTTAAAGAAACTCAACAGCAAAAGCATCCGCAAAACTTTTGGTCCACAGGAAATTCAACAATGGAATTTACACCTATGTTCTAAAACTGCCCCTAATCTCAACAGTCTGATCATGCATTCTTTATAATTAATCTAAGAAGATAATATGTTTCCAACCCACAAAAGGGGGTGTGTAAAAAGCTACAATTAGAAAGCAAGTAAAACAAAAGGGTCCACCAGTAAACACTTAAGGGAATAGGAGAATCGATTCTTCATAAAGCTTTGCACAAATTCTCTTTCGTTAACTAATTACAAAAATTAAAACATCACATAACTCATAATTACAACAACTTACGATAATTATAATGACAATCAAATTAAAACTTAAGGAAATTCGATCACAGAATAGGATTACCTTAACCGACGATGAAGATGTTTCCCCACGCTTGCGCTCCATCCAGCTCCCCACTTGCTAATCGTGAATACCTCACCGGTACCTCCCAGCCAATGCTAGGGGTACTCTTCTTCCCCCTTAGCCCCCCAAACCGCAAAGGGGCCACGCACACAACCAGAGAAAGCTAACTCCCAACTCGTATTGCAAGGTCGAGCTACCACTCTCTATTCAAGCTGGGCATCCAAACTCCCACAAGAAAAATCAGCCAAGAAAAATTCTGCCAACATAACCTTACGCATACCAGTCATGATCCATTCCCCTTCTCTTCCATTTCTTTTATAGAGTTCTCTTAGTGACTAGTTGCCAAAATGCACATTCAATTATTTTGTTAAATTTTTATTCAGAATATTCTCCCCCATACACTTGTCACTTGATCCCTTAGTTGCATCAGAAATTAATTTGATTAAATTGCCAATTTCCCTCACCCACCTAAAAGTGTCCTAAAAACACTCCTCGATGTCCCTTTATTGGTACGTCTGGCAGTCTCAATATCTCACTGATATAAAATCTAGCTATACCTGGTGCCTAATGTGTCGTACGTACAGGGTCAAATGTGAACTCTTCATCAGAGTGTCAACTATCACGAAAATCGAGTCATGCCTCCTTGTCGTCAACGACAATTTCCCCAATGAATTTCATCGAAATGACGTCTCATTTGATTCCAGAATAGCCGGTGGTCGTAGAAATATTGTCAGATTCTATGCTCAACCTTCACCTTCCGACCTTCTAGACATCTTACCACGCAGTTGACGATGTCCGCCTGTATCCCTTCTAGAAGGGTAAGGTCTTAAGGTATGTCTTCACCTTTATGACTCCGTAATGAGCCATTTACACTGCTCTATGAGCTTCGCATAAGATCAAACTTCTCAATTCATTGTTGGGATGTAAGTAAATCCGATTATTATATCTCAATGATCCATCGTTGTCCACAATATATCCCTCAATTTTGGTACCAACATGGTGTCTTGTCCAATAGAATTCCTTAACCTCTTTATACCAGTCATCATCGCATTGTAGTTAGAATCATTTCACGAAGATTCGTTCGGAGAGGCAATACCAACAATAGGCATGGTCTTTGACTCAACGCACCCACCTCTATTCACTGTTCCTTTTATGTAGGAAATCTCAAATTCGTACTCGCTAATCCATTATGACCAATGCCTTTGCAGCTCATTCAAGTCACTTGGCGTAATAAGGTGTTGCAAACCACAGTGGTCCATTTTTATTTTGTTTGAAATTTTGTCCAATCAGGTAGTGTCCCCAAACTCTTAGGGAATACACAGTGGCTAATAACTCCAATTTGTGCACCGCATAGTTCTCCCCATGATTTCTTAAGTTTCTTGATATGCAAGCGATCTCTCGACCATCTTGCATCAAGACTCCACCTAATCCTTCATTCGATGCGTCGGTGCATACTAGGAAGTTCTCATCCATGTCAGGTACTTTTAGTATTGGCGCTATCATCAACAGCTCCTAGAACCTTCAAAATGCTTCCGCACATTTCTCTGTCTATAAAAACTTATTGTTCTTCTTCTGCAACTCCGTAATCGGATTTGCTATTTTCGAAAAACCCTCAATGAACCATCAATTATATCCCGCTAAACCCATGAAGCCACATACTTTAGGGACGTTCGTTAGCATAGGCCATTCCATAATAGCCTCCACCTTCGGCAGATCCACAACGATACCTTCCTTGGAGATAACATGCCCTAAGAAATTAATCCTCGATAACATTGCAATCGTCTCCTGTAATTTGTTCTCTCGCAACACTATAATACCAAGCATAAAATTTCATCATGATATTACGTCATCTGAGAATATATCAAAATGTCATCAAGTAATACTCGACGGTATTCAATCAGAGCCTCCACGACCCATCCTTCTTCCATATGAAAATAACAAGAGCACCCTAAGGCGACACACCTGGACGTATAAGTCCTAGATCCAACAACTCCTTCAGTTTCATTTTCAACTCTTGTTCTGAGGGGTTGATATCCGATAAGGCGTTCTTGCTATCAATTTAGTTTTAGATTTTAAGTCGATGGTAAATTCCATCTTGGCTTCGGGCGACGCACCTGGTAATTCTTCTGAGAATGGCGTCTGCAATCTCTCATATTACTGGAAGGTTTTATAATCCTTCTGCCACACCCTTGACATTCTACGCTAAGTATGCATATAATTGGCATCCTTACGCATGTTCTCTTGTAGTTGTAAGGAAGAAATGAACCTCATATATACTCCCTGGTTCCTTCCTACAAACACTCGTCTCTTTCCCTCATCATTGACCCAAATCAATCGTTTTGTCTTACATTTGAGTATTGCCTCAAGTGATTCCACCCAACCCACTCTAATCACGTTGTCAAGATCTTACACTATTCCCCAAGTTAAAGCAACAATTCATACCCCCTTCCTCTAACAATTAATTCTCTCGAAACCGTTCCCATAGCACAGCTCCAAAGACCATGTTTATTTGAGGTAGGAGCACCTTCCACCTTATAAGAGCACTCCCCTTTAGTTGAAGACCACCATGGGGACCTTTGTGCTGGAGGTCGTAACCGCGAAGTGAAAATCACATCGCCTTGTTCTCTAGCCATGCCTTAGTGACTGAGCCGTCCGTGGAACTTTTGAACTTGGGAACCAAATCTTCTAGAGTTTTCCATGAACGCGACCAGTACTAGTTGTGCGCATTGTGGACCCTCAAGGGTACAGGCACCCTTGCCTTATCTTAGTATGGACGATTAGTCAAGACCTCTGACATTTCCCTGGAAGGACCCTGTCAAACCCAACGCAATCCGCTCATGGTCAATACTTGTTCTTCTCCTTGGGGTTTGGACCCCTCTAGTGCGGGTGCTACTGGAGGTGTCACGCCTCCTCCCCTGGCACCACGTCGTGAATCTCTACAAGTTCCTATAACTGTGATTACCACAAGGACAAGTTAATAAATCAATTAGCGTTGAGTATTAATCAAGGGATTAATTCAGTGGAAGGTGTGTCTATCCACAGTCACAGGGTTGAACCCACTCTGATACCATATGTAATGATCCCCGTCATTACGACAACACAAGTGACATACAACAAGTAATTTTTTTTTTCCTTTTTTGCTACGTTAGATAAATAAAACATCATAATAAATAACAACACCCTCGACACATCTTTCACATATAATAATGAAACAATATCAATGCATAACCATCAATTACGGTACAATGCAGACACATCATCATCATCATGAACCACGATACGCATACCGACGTATTAACACATTAATTTTTTTTTTGATAATGTGATTGGAGTTTGAACCCTATGCATTTTAGTTGTTTAACTGTTTTACAAAATGTTTTTTTAAATATATATATATATATATATATATATATATATATATATATATTTTAGGAAATCATTATTTTTTTGTTGTTTAAAATATATTATTGTTGTTTAACTGTTCTATAAAATGTTTTTTTAGTCCGAATCCTATCATATAAATTTGTAGGAAATCACTGTTTTTTGTTGTTTAAAATCTATTTTTAAATGTAGAATAAATTCAACATACTAAAAACCCTGTAAACAGTTAGATTAAACAGAAATAATCACTCAAATCTACTGATCTAACAATTTCTCATCAAATTTCAAACAAATATCTTTCAAAATATCATCCAATAATAATGATATGATAGAACTTTTAGACTACGCCTTTCCTAAGCCCAACGAAATTTTAAATTTTAAAAAAGCCAGCGTCCGTACTTTCCCTAGCCGCAGCCTACGAAAGTTACTGTAAGAGTAAAAATATTAAAATAACGTTCGACCATTTTTTCACTTTCAAAAACATTGAAATGAGTAAAAAAGTTGAGACGGATAATTTCACACCTGCTTCCACCTTACATCCGTTGTAAATGACCGCCCAGATATAATTAAGTTTCATTAATCTTGAACTGAAACATAAACTAAAACAATTGAAATCCGAACATCCACAGATAAACGAATTATTGCAATGCTGATGGTGCGCATCATTAAACAGACTATTGAATATTATATATTACCTAACAGAGATGATTTAAACAGAAGAAGCGACAGTTCGAAGAAAATAAATCTCTAATCAACATGTATTTATTATATTTCTATTACGTGGGGTTTGGGCAGGAAAGGATAAAGACGTTCCAAACGAAAAGGCATTCTTCAAATTGAAACATAGATTTGTGGGAATTGCTCTAACCGATTTCTCTGTACAAAGCTTCGAGAGTGACGCCCACTCAATGTTTTTAAATTCTGGATTTCTTGGAAAGCGAGTCATTAACCGTTGGATAAAGTAGACCGTTCTCTGATTGCTTTCCAACTGCGGGGCAGCCTGTTTTTGTTGTTTAACAGCCGTCTCTGCCCCACATGCCGTTCCTTTCTCAGGGTCCCTTACTTTCCAGGCATCCTTAAATACATCATCTCTTCTTTCATACAGCACTGAAGTTGCAGGGTGCTCCCCCGGTGTTCAGCTTTACTAAATTAGATTTGAATGCTCGTGAATTCTTCTCATTAATTAAGCATTTGTGTTCAGTATAGATTGATAGTTGGTATCTTTCCATCTCCAATTTAAGCTCCGTGTGGTGAGTAGTTATCATTTGTAGAGCAGAGATAGTATTACAATTATAATGGCGTTGGGAGTGGTAAAGTCCCTGGCGGGGTTTCTCCTGCTGCTGAATTTATGCATGTTTGTGATTGTGGGTGCTATTGCCGGATGGGCTCTCAACAACGCCCTCGACCACACTTACTCTATTGGTACTTATTACTTGTATGCATAATATGTTTTTGTGCTTTTATACCATGGAGTGTTTGGTTGA
>ML785696.1:132681-179463 GCA_009831015.1 Picea engelmannii | reverse complement strand
CTAATCATTTTTCATTCACAAAACTGCAGGTTGGCATGCAAAGAGATCCATATGGGCGGCCGAAACACAAAGTTGGTATGTAATACTCCTATGCTATCATGTTCATACGGCCACTGATTTCCTCCTTCCTTTAATTCTGTTATGGCGTTTTGTATCGTTAAGATATGGTAACTTTGCATTTGTGTGCAGATAACGTTGGAGTCATTTCTTATTATTCTGTGTGTATCAAAGCTCTTCTACATCTTACTCATTCACGCTGGATTCTTCGGAGGAAATTATTGTTCTTACCAGGACACCTACGTCGCCACAACTACAACTACAGCCGAGCCTCAGAAAGGAAGCACAATTGTGACCTCCTCGGTCTAATAGTAGATCGCCTGTCATCTATCAGGATATGATGAATGGCCTTGTGGTTCGTAACTAGCAAGAGGGATGATAAACATATATTTTTTTTTAAATCTGATACTACAGGTTTAACGAGTTGGATTTCTATCCGTTCCTTACATGCAGCATACACGGGGATTCAGTTTCTGTACGAGTTGCAGCTTTGTATTATCTAAATCTATGTTTCTTTTAACGCACATACTTATTATGAAAATAAGTTTCTCTTCAACTAAAATCTTACTTCCGTTCAAGGTTTTTCTTAATTAATCTATTCTCACCCGGCTCTCAATGAATAAATAATGGGTTAATTTTTCATGAATAATTCCTCAGATACATTTAGTCGTATGGGATTACGCGGGGAATCAAAATCAGTCCAGCTTTTTATACAGCAACTATAATATAGTATCATTTCCAAATAATAGAAGCACCGCAGTCTTCAGCGAAGGATTTACCATTTTTCACATGATTTCATTGTGGTGCGGTGATTGCATTTTTCTGGTGAACCTCCCCGTTGAATGGTTATGAATTTGTAATAATTTTGGACGGCTACTGTGATTTAGAAATCCTCACCATGGGAGACTACACAGCCCTGAAAACCCGGAGCAATCCCATCAAAGCAAATTAAATAATTTATTTTTTTAAAAAAATTCAAAATAAAAATGAAACGGCACGACGTAGAACAGGTAATATTTTTTTTGCTGCTTTAGGTAAATAAAACATCATAATAAATAACAACATCCTCACACAACTTTCACATATAATAATGAAACAATATCAATGCATAACCACCAATTACTACACAATGCACACATCATCATGAACCACTACATGCATCCTCACCATACACGCATACCAACGTATTAACACATTAATTAACAGCCGCTCAACATCATCACATTCCACATTAATAACGACGCATAAACAAAACGGTTCAGAAATGCTCATCGACCACATCAATCCACCAACCTAACATCAATTAATCAAGTCACAATAGTAATCCTTCACATAACACATAGTAGACCATAATAAATCCAAGGCGCCTAGCAATTATCAGTTATTTTAGTGGTGCAGATCCCAAACCCTTAGTCACATACTCATCCATAATTAATGACGCAAGAGCAACCAACGGTAACCTAAAAATACATCTAATACTAAAGGTACAAGAGTGTTCTTTTAACCAATCATACATCATATAAATTGATCATATAGAGAACTAAGATAAGATAAGGCGCAAGGTAATCAACTTTATTTTATCCTGTAAAAGTAAACAAATTTTAAACTAAACATGCATCCACATATCTTCCAATCACATATCTAAACATATATCATCAATATTCCAATAATCCTATTACTTTATCACATCATAATTCTGGGCACAAAGGTACTCATCTAAATTTTAACTGGTGCAAGAGCTATAATGCCTAGTCAAACATATGTCAATCATTAATCTAGAATCACGAGAGTGAACAACGTAATTTAGATTGTGCAAGAGGTTATAAAAGCTTAATCAATTCATTTTTTACATTAATTTAATGGCGCAAGAGTAATCAACTTTAATTTAAAGGTGCAAGGTAATTATCCACTTACTTCTCAAGGCGCGTGGTAAACAACTTTTTTAATTGATCACACATCAATCGTATTTCAAGGCAAGAGGAACTAACTATTAAACGCTAACTCCAAGGCTTAAGAATAATCATGAATTATATTTCATGGCGCGAAGGAAAATCTAATGGCACCACCTATTACACATCAATAAAAGATGCAATTACCACATATGACACACGACAAGGATTAAAAGAGGAACGAGAAATGAGACAAGAAAAATAGAAACACATAATACCCTAGTAACAAGAGCACATAATACAACAAGGAAATAATGAAACACATAATACCCTAGTAAGAAGAGCACATAAGATCACTAACAAAGGATTCGCCACCGATCTGGACGTGTAAAATGCTGAACCAATCCCCTCACGTTATACTTAAATTATCCAGAGCGAACAACTACTCATTAAAGTTCTTAGTCAATGCAATAAAGGATTGACCCCCAACAATGATTTAAAGGAAATCAATAAAATTTGTTTCCAATCCAAATACCTCTAAACCAAAGGCATGAATTTCGGATATAATCAAGGAGAGAGGTGACGTACTAAAAGACTTCCTTAGCATTAAAAAGGCTTCAGTGCAAACGCAGAAGGAAAGCCAACAACCTCGAAGGACGCGAGTGGAAGGGTCAGAAGCCATAAAATCTCTTCAACGCAAAGGACAGAATTGGGTGGTAGGAGTGGTTTCCATCATCAATTACTGTTATGAAAATCCGACGAAGAACCAACAATTCGCAGAGGCAATATGCTAAATGCATGGGTATTCTTGTTGTGCCAATTTTAGGAGAAAAATCGCAGAGGCAGATGCTAAATGCAAGGGCATTCTTGTTGGGTGAATTTAAGGATGGAAGGTTGTGTACAGACACCGACCAAACACAGATCATTTATGGTGCAAAGATGTAAGACACAATGAGAACGCAGGAAATCACATTAAGATCATATACCTACAAGTGAAAATTGTTAGGGTCCTAACCCACACATAGGTAGAACAATATATTGAGATGTAATGAAGGTCAATATTAATAAGGCCTTGCAATAAATAGAATAAGTCGAATGTAAGAAGATCTAATAGAAGTTTCCACTTCTAGAAGGATATTCCTCTAGATACTTCTTTTGATAGACATATTTAGTATAAATAGGAGTCGAGGGTATGTGAACCCTAGCTTGGATATTATTGTAATAGAGCTCTGCTCAACTAGAGGTTGCCCCCTCCAAGAGGCCCATGAACATTGTTTTCTGAATCAAAGTGTTATTTCTGTTGTTATTCTTATATCATTTCAGTGATATTGTGGTGATTGTTTTAGTTATATTGTTGTTATTCTGTCATTTCTAGAATTTTATTTTTGTTCTTCATACAATTTATATTTGGTATATTACAAGTGGTATCAGAGCACTTTCCTTGGCAGAAAGTGTGGGTTGAATTTTTTTTCCAGGGTAGAGACGTATTCCGACGTCTTTAAGCCATAGAGATCTGTCGTTACGCGCATAAACCCGCGGTTGATGCATTCATACATGCAGGAAATATAGGTGGTATTTAAGCACACATCTGTTGGCAACCATTGTAACCCCTATTGGTACCCCTTCGAGTGGTAGCGCATCAGACAACACCTGTGTACGGATCGACCTAGATTACCTAAAGACCTCTTTAGATAAACCAATCAGTCGCTTGATTTCTATAGTGTCACCTAGAACAACACTCACGAAGATACTCTCTAGTACCTAGGTAGTCGAGTAGTACCGCTAAGGGTAAGATCTATCCTCGTTAGTTAGTGCGCTGAGATATTGGGTCGAATACTACTGTTGGACCCTGCACATATATCAAAGAGCTATACAACAGGGAAAACCCTTGTATGTAGAACCCTTGAATACCTAACCCTTGGGGACATAAACATAAACAAATTAAAACAGACAAGATCTATTGCCGCACAACTATATTTGGATTGCCAAATCACTACATAGTTCTTCCTGGTTAATCATTTGGGCATTTCATCACTGCAGTATTTTTCAGACCGAAGTATAACTCTGCAGGTGTAAAAAAAAAAAAAACAAGTCTAGAAAAATTTTCANCACATTCATACATATCAATTTTCAGAAGATAAAAAAAAAAAAAAAAAATAAAAATAAAAAAAATTGACCCCACCTACCCCTTTCCGGTTCCCTCGTCCTCATGGCCCATACTCGTAGCCAAGACTTGGAAGCTCGCTTCAATACCTTGCAATCTAGTCTCACCAAGACCCAACAAGAAGTGAAACACCTCAGTGCCAATGCTGCCTCCATCAATACAACCATGCAGTCCTCAATGGAGGCAATCAAACAAGACCTGACCAGCCAACTTGAATCTGTCTTTTTGTCACTCTGCAACAAACTTCATATTCCTACAGATAACCCTTCCTATGACTCACCTCCACATACTGATGGTGAACATTCCTCTCATTCCCATAACTTTCATAACCATCACTTTCAACCTGACCTACGCCTTCTGCGGATGGATGTGACCAAATTTGATGTCTCGGACCCCACTAGTTGGGTAACCCAAATGGAACATTATTTCTCTTTATACGGCATTACATATGACTTGGCCAAACTCCGGTATGGTGTTCTCCATCTAGATCAAGAACGTTGGCAATGGAGAAAAAATTCCCATCAAGCGTATATTGCTTGGACACACTTTGTGGTAGAGCTTTACGAACGCTTTAACACTAACACCAACCATTTAGGTCGTTTGACAAAGTTGAATTATATATGCCTTTGAGCTCCTGGCTTTTCAGACAGAGGGCATGTTTGATGCCTTTTTTCGAGAGTGTTTTATCAGTGGCCTCAAGGATGAGATTCGGGCACATGTCCTCATGGCTCGGCCTCAGAGTTGGGTGGAGGCTACTAAAAGAGATAAAGAAGCACAATAGGTTGTATCTTCTCAAAACCAAAAACCCTCTTTTATCCCTCGCCCTAAACCAGTAAATCCCACTACTCCCTCTGCTCCACTAAACATCCAAAAATTGACCAGGGATGAAATGGTTGAATGCCAACTCAAAGGCCTTTGTTATAATTGTGATGAAAAATATTTCCCAGTCCACAAGTGTAAGGAACAAAATATTTTTATGGCCATCTCTGAGGATATTTCGGAAGAGGATGTAGAAACTCCCCTTGTGTCTGAGTCACCTGATTCCACTGACATCACCCTTCCCTTAGACCCTCCCGAAGTAGAACCGATCATTTCCCTCAATGATCTCACTAGATTCTTCGCTCCCGAAACCCTCAAGCTAATCGGTTACATCAAGCATCGAAAGGTCATCATTCTGGTTGATAGTGGAAACACCCATAATTTTATTCATCACCGCATTGCCCAAGAAACTCATTACTACATCCATGTCGTCAATAATTTCCATATCATGATTGCCAATGGTGGTTCCATGAAATGTTGAGGGTGTTGTGAAAATTTGTGTCTCCAAATTGGTGAATACCACCTGAAATCCCATATGTTTTCTATTGACATGGGAGGTTGTGACATTATGTTGGGTGCAGACTGGATAAAGACTTTGGGTCCCATTCTCATGGATTTTAAGGACTTAACCATGCAATTCGACCAAGAGGGCCACCAATATAAGTTCTAAGGCATCATCGTCACTTCACATGAGATCATCAGTTCCCATTGCATGGAAAAGCTACTCAAAAAATTTCATTTTGGTGTTATCGCCCAACTCCATGCCATACAACCAACAGAGACACCCTCGGTGTCGCAAGACCTACAAGCCATCCTTTCTAAACATCAATTGGTATTTTCCACTCCCCAAGGACTCCCTCCGTCCTGTGGTGTTCATGATCATTCCATTCCCCTTATACCCAGAAGCCTTCCTTCCAATATCCATCTGTATCGTCACCCCTTTTCCCAAAAAAATGAAATTGAGAAAACAGTCCAGGAACTTCTTAATGCAGGTGTTATCTTCCCTAGTACAAGACCCTACTCTTCTCCTGTGGTCATGGTCCTGAAGAAACAAGGTTCTTGGCGAATGTGTCATGAATTCTGTTCCCTCAACAAACTTACCATTAAAGACAAATTTCCCATTCCGGTCATTGATGACCTCCTAGATGAATTGAGTGGCGTCCAATTCTTTACTAAGCTTGATCTTCATTCGGGCTACCACCAGATATGTATGAAAGAGGAAGACATTCCCAATACTTCCTTTAGAACTCATGAGGGCCACTATGAGTTTTTGGTCATGCCCTTTGGCTTGTGTAATGCCCCCTCCACCTTCCAAAGCCTCATGAATTATGTCTTCCGTCCTTTTCTCCACCATTTTGTCTTAGTTTTCTTTGATGATACCCTCATCTATAGAAAAACCTAGACAAACCATTTTGCTCATGTGGATCGAGTTCTCCATCTACTCTCTCACCACCAACTTTTCCTGAAATAGTCTAAATGTGCTTTTGGTACCTAAGAAGTAGAATACTTGGGTCATCTGATTGGCAAGGATGGCATCATAGTGGATCCTAAAAAGATTGAAGCTATGCAATACTGGCCTCACCCAAAGATTCTCAAGAGATTGCATGGATTTCTGGGATTAACAGGGTATTATGGCAAGTTTGTTAAGAATTATGGAAAGATTGCAAGACCTCTCACTGCTCTCCTAAAAAAGAACTCTTTCACTTGGACTTCAGCCACTGCTCAAGCTTTTCACACCTTGAATATGGCCATGTGCAGCACTCCAGTCTTGGCCCTTTCTGATTTCACAAACACCTTTGTGTTAGAATGTGATGCCTCAGGGAAAGGAATTGGTGTTGTCCTTATGCAAGAGGGTCGACCTTTGGCCTTTACCAGCAAGCAACTATCTGAAAGAAATCTAGGCAAATCCATCTATGAAAAGGAAATGTTGGATATTCTGCATGTTGTTGATCTATGGCACCCTTATATATTGTGGCAACGTTTGCAAATTAAGACAAACCATCAAAGCCTCAATCGTTTTCTAGAACAATGCATTTCCTCCCCGGAGAAACAAAAATGGGTGACTAAGCTCTTTGGATATGATTATGAGATCCTTTACAAGAAAGGTAAAGAAAATGTGGTTGCGGATGTACTTTCCCGCAAATATGAAGATGAATGATCCCTTTTTTCTCTTTCCTTCATCGTACCATATTGGCTCCAAGCTGTTCGCGAGGAATGGCTACAAGATCCCAAAAGTTCGCATATGATCCAACAATTGCAGTCTAATGCTCTAGCTTCCCCAGGGTACTCTTGGCTCCATGATGAGCTTTGATACAAAGTCCGTTTGTATTTAAGTAAACAATCAAAGCTTAAATCCATGGTATTTTCTAAGCTTCATGCTACAGCCACAGCGGGGCACTCCGGGTTCACCAAAACCTATGACAGGGTCAAACGTTCCTTTCTTGGGGATGGTATGAAGCAGGACATTCCTAATTTTTTCGTTGAATATGATGTGTGTCAACGCAACAAGGGAGAAACAGTCAATCTCCGGGCACACTACAAACGCTCCCGATTCCACCTTCTATTTGGAAGGATATCTCTATGGATTTTATTACCGGCTTACCCAAATTGGGAAAGAAATCAGTCATCATGGTGGTTTTTGATCGCCTTTCCAAGTATGCTCATTTCTTCAAGACCCATTTACAAAAACACAGTGGCTTAAATTTTCATGGATCAGGTCTTCAAGCTTCATGGCATGCCACACTCTATTGTTTCTAATCATGACCCAACTTTCACAAGTAGTTTTTGTCAAGAACTATTCAAGCTACAAGGTACCCAATTGCATCTCAACTCAACTTATCATCCCCAGACTGATGGTCAAACAGAAGTTGCCAACAAGTGTTTGGAGACATATTTGAGGTGTTTTTCCTCAGAAAAGAAAAATCAATGGGCTCAATGGTTACCCCTAGCTGAATGGTGGTACAACACTTCATACCATACAGCTACACGCATGAATCCTTTTGAAGTGGTATATGGACATAAGCCACCTTCAGTTCTCTCATACTTACTTGGTGTCTCGAAGATCCATGCGGTTGGCCAAACAATTATAGTTTGAGAGGCTATTCTCGTACCGTCAAAGAGAATTTGGTCATGGCACATAATCGCATGAAGCAACAAGCAGATCAAGGTCACTCTGAACATCAATTTCCATAAGGGGATCAGGTGTTTCTTCAACTGCAACCTTACAAGCAAACTTCCCTCAAGGTCGATCATTATCAGAAGCTAGCACCCAAATTTTATGGTCCTTATATCATTCTCAAGCGTGTGGGACAAGTAGCCTATCAGTTAGCTTTGCCCAGTCATTCAAAGTTGCATCCTATTTTTCATGTTTCATGCTTAAAGAAGGTGATTGGAACTAAGTGCCAAATTCAAACCAACCTTCCCAAGTTAGCCGAAGAAGGATCCATTTGGCTACAACCACAAGCAGTTTTGGACCAACATGAGCGTTGTCCGCGTCAGAGAACCATCAAGGAAGTGTTAGTCCACTGGAAAGATACAACTTCAACAGATGCCACTTGGGAACCAACTACCATTCTGCAACAATTTCCACATCTCAAGCCTTGAGGACAAGGTTGTTTTTAAGGGGGAGGACATGTTAGGGTCCTAACGAGCACATAGGTAGAACAATATATTCGGATGTAATAAAGGTCAATATTAATAAGGCCTTTTAATAAAATAGAATAAGTCGAATGTAAGAAGACCTAATAGAATATTTCGCTTCTAGAAGGATCTTCCTCTAGATGCTTCTTTTGATAGACATATTTAGTATAAATAGGAGTCGAGGGTATGAGAACCCTAGCTTGGATATTATTGTAATAGAGCTTTTCTCAACTAGAGGTTTCCCCCTCGAAGAGGCCCGTGAACATTACTTTCTGAATCAAAGTGTTATTTCTGTTGTTATTCTTATATCATTTCAATGCTATTGTGGTGATTGTTCTGGTTATATTTTTGTTATTCTGCCATTTTAAGCATTTTATTTATGTTCTGCATACTTTTTATATCTAGTATATTACACAAATGCTTTGATTAATACTGGATTTGATGTGGCTTGGGGTTCAAGGTAAACTCATTTGTTAATCATCTTTAGACTAACAAATGATTCTTAATGGCCAAGGACCTTGCTCAACTGACTAGGAATGACAACTTGGTGTTTTAAATGGATAAGTAACAGGCAATCTAAAACCCTATAGCCATCACCTGACAGCAGGCAGATTCACCATAGTTATAGTAAATCTTTGTCTGTAGCCCATCTGATTTCAAAGGGATAACATTGCACAAATGTAGAATCAAATACACGTCAAAAACACAGTGGGAATAAGTTTGTCCAATATGCATCTTGTAAACGGATCTTTGCTTTAACGTTTGCACTTTTTGAAAAATTAAGAATATAAACCTTTATAGGAAAGATGTATTTTGTATTCGAATCTTTCCTTTACCTGTGCACTTTTGAAAAATTAAGAATAAAAGCATTTACAGGAAGGATGTATTTTGTAGTCAGATCTTTCCTTTAACCTGTGCACTTTTTGAAAAATTAAGAATAAAAACCTTTACAGGAAGGATGTATTTTGTATTAGGATCTTTCCTTTAACCTGTGTACTTTTTGAAAAATTAAGAATAAAAACCTTTACAGGAAGGAAGCTTTAGTGTTGATGGTGATAGTTTCTTATGTCTCTCTGTAATATGTGAAATGTTTTACCGTTTGTTTCTTACCTGCAATTTGTTTCCATGTTTCTTATCTAGAGGCGATCGGTACCTGACATTCCCTTTTCTTTTTAAAAGGAGAGTCAACGATTCACTAGTAGCTACAGGCATAAGGAAAGCACACCTTAAGGGATTGACCATGCTATCAAGGGATAATCTATTTGGAAAGGAGGTGAGGAACAAATGCAGAATTTTTAAAGAAACTCAACAACAAAAGCATCCCCAAAAATTTTGGTCCACGGGAAATTTAGTGATGGAATTTACACCTATGTTCTAAAACTGGCCCTAATCTCAACAGTCTGATCATGCATTCTTTATAATTAATCTAAAAAGATAATATGTTTCCAACCCACGAAAGGGTGTGTGTAAAAAGCTATAATCAAAAATCAAGTAAAACAAAAGGGTCCACCAGTAAACACTTGAGGGAATAGGAGAATTGATTCTTCATAAAGCTTTGCACAAATTCTCATTCGTTAACTAATTACAAAAATTAAAACATCACATAACTCATAATTACAACAACTTACGATAATTACAATGACAATCAAATTAAAACTTAAGGAAATTCGATCTCAGAATAGGATTGCCTTAACCAATGACGAAGATGTTTCCCCACGCTTATGCTCCATCCAGCTCCTTGCTTGCTAACCGTGAATGCCTCACCGGTACCTCCCAGCCAACGCTAGGGGTACTCTTCTTCCCCCTTATCCCCCCGATCCGCAAAGGGGCCACGCACACAACCATAGAAAGCTAACTCCCAGCTCGTCTCGCAAGGTCAAGCTACCACTCTCTATTCGAGCTGGGCATCCAAACTCCCACAAGAAAAATCAGCCAAGAATTTTTTTTCCAGCGTAACCTTACGCATACCAGTCGAGATCCATTCCCCTTCTCTTCCATTTCTTTTATAGAGTTCTCTTAGTGACTAGTTGCCAAAATGCACTTTCAATTATTTTGTTAAATTTTTATTAGGAATATTCTCCCCCATACACTTGTCACTTGATCCCTTAGTTGCATCAGAAATTGATTTAATTAATTTGATTAAATTGCCAATTTCCCTCACCCACCTAAAAGTGTCCTAAAAACGCTCCTCGATGTCCCTTTATTACCTCACATTCCCTTAAATATTGACACCTTTCGGAATTAGCAAGATTTCCACATAGACATCAATTAATTTTCTTGGATAATTTCATTCTCCTTTAAATTCTAAATTTGATTTTTCTCTATCCCCCATTTATTAATGGATTAATTAATTTTTAGACCTCATACCCTATTTAGACCTTTGATTTAATTTCACAAGGCTTAGCAATTTTTTTATTTTAAAGGGAAATTTTATAACTAATAAACTTTACTCATACAACTTTTATTTTAAGGCTAACCATGTCCAAATAAGATACTGTTTTCTAGGCAACTAGGTTCATTGACTCACCACTATTAAAAACAAATTGCCACATGCCCTTCAGGACTCACTACGTGCTCCAAGGGTGCAACTTGCCTTTATCCATGTTTCATTCATGCGACGTGGCCTTCAAGACGCACTATGTGCTCCAAGGGTGCCACTCGCCTTTTGACTTATTCTGGTAGACGTCCACCCTTGCAGTCAATACTCCATTAGGAGACCTTGTGGGAGAGTAAGGGCCTCTAAGGAATAAAGACCCTACCTTATTGCGCTCCCCTTATAATCTTCGTGGGTGACTGTCTCAGTCTACCCTCACGGCATCGTGGATCTCTTGAACTAGGTAATCGTTAACCTATAGTTCAAGACACGCCGGGAGTGCTAGTAAGTTGTGGCAGGGATGTTTCCACACCTATCCCTCAATATCTCTAATTGTCATGCATGACCCCTTTATTTCAAATGTGAGTCTGATTAGCAAGCTATCATCAACCTGCATCCATTAACAAACATGTTAGCGATCCATAAACACCATCATAATATTATTCATATGTCACATATGCAATAGCAGAAATACACAAACCATAAATATTCCACTCCCTGACACAATCCAGATCCCAAGGAGGTCCATCGAGGCCATCGACATCTTTAATCTTCCAAGAGTCCTGCACAATCAGGAGAAACCAGTCAATAGCACCTGTCTATACATAATAACATAACATAACATCATAAATCACAATCTCATCATCAGAATCTCTAAGAAAAGCAGTCACTCATATAATGAACTGGATCACTTGCATGCCAGTATCCTCAAAGAATAAGTCACATAAGAAATGCGTGCAACAGAGGGATGTCACATACACCCCCTCTTGTTTTAAACTTTGTCCTGAAGTTTCATAGTATACAAGTGCAAAAATAAAGTATCGAACAATATCTAAATGTCTAGCTATCAAACAAAAAAGTAAATTGTTGATGCATATCATATGCATTCTCCTAGGTAGCCGATTGTGGACTATAATTTTCCCACTGGACCTTAACCTGATCAAAAGTTCGAAGTCATAGTTCTCGAATGCGATGGTCTAGAAAGAAGATTGGCTCCGCCGTGAGTGCACTCTCGCCCAACATTCACCAAGAACTCAAGTCAATTACATGCGTGGGATCACTATCCTAAAGTCACACATAGATATAAGATAAATATCAAGCAACACCTCAACGAATGAGGCACGGTTAGCCATTAGGCCCTTCATAAGTATGGTCACGCAATGCGCATCAACAAAACCCTTATGTCAATCTTGCACTTCTTCCAACCCTTTTTAATTATTTGTATTTGTTCGTCCAATACTTGGATCACTTCTGGTCCTAATAGGACCCCATCCTCGAGTTGATTCCAACTCAAAGGCATCTTCCATGGTCTCCCATAAAGAAACTAAAATGGATCCATCCTATTGGCGCTTTGATAGATGTTGTTGTAAGCCAACTCTACCAATGGCAAGAACTATTCCCAACATTTATGTTGGTCCAACATACGTATACGCAACACAACCTTCCAAAGTTTGGTTCGTTTGTTTTTTCTACTCGTCTACCTCCAGGTGATACGCGATACTAAATTTAAGTTGGGTTCCCAAGGCCTCTTGGAAACTAGTCCAAAATCGTCCTATAAACACCAATCCTCTATCGGATATGATCCTTTTGGTATGTCTTCCAGTCTCAATATCTCGCTGATATAAAATCTAGCTATACCCGGTGCCTAATGTGTTGTATGTATAGGTTCAAATGTGAACTCTTCATCAGAGTTTCAACTATCACGAAAATCGAGTCATGCCTCCTTGTCGTCAGCGGCAATTTCTCCAATGAATTTCATCGAAATGACCTCTCATTTGATTCCAAAATAGCTGATGGTCGTAGCAATACTGTCAGATTCTATGCTCAACCTTCACCTTTCGACCTTCTATACATCTTACCACGCAGTTGATGATGTCCGCCTATATACCTTCTAGAAGAATAAGGGCTTAAGGTATTTCCTCACCTTTATGACTCCAGAATGAGCCATGTACACTACTCTATGAGCTTGGCATAAGATCAAACTTCTCAATTCGTCGTTGGGATGTAAGTAAATCTAATTATTATATCTCAATGATCCGTCGTTGTCCACAGTATATCCCTCAATTTTGGTACCAACATGGTGTCTTGTCCAATAGAATTCCTTAACCTCGTTATACCAATCATCATCGCATTGTAGTTAGAATCATTTCACAAAGATTCGTTCGGAGAGGCAATATCGACAATAGGCATGGTCTCTGACTCAACACACCTGCCTCTATTCATTGTTCCTTTTATGTAGGAAATCTCAAAATCATACTCGCTAAGCCATTCTGACCAATGCCTTTGCAGTGCATTCAAGTCACTTGGCATAATAAGGTGTTGCAAACCACAGAGGTCCATTTTTTTTTTGTTTGAAATTTCGTCCAATCAGGTAGTGTCCTCACACTCTCAGGGAATACATAGTGGCTAATAACTCCAATTCGTGCAATGCATAGTTCTCCCCATGATTTCTTAACTTTCTCGATATGCAAGCGATCTCTTGACCATCTTGCATCAAGACTCCACCCAAGCCTTCATTGGATGTGTCAGTGCATACTAGGAATTTCTCATCCATGTCAGGTACTTTTAGTATTGGCGTTGTCGTCAACAGCTCCTGGAACCTTCAAAATGCCAAAACACATTTCTCTGTGTATAAAAACTTATTGTTCTCCTTCTGCAACTCCGTAATCGGATTTTCTATCTTCGAAAAACCCTCAATGAACCATCAATTATATCCCGCTAAACCCATGAAGCCACATACTTTAGGGATGTTCATTAGCGTAGGCCATTCCATAATAGCCTCCACCTTCGGCGGATCCACAACGATACCTTCCCTGGAGATAACATGCCCTAAGAAATTAATCCTCGATAACATTGCGATCGTCTCCCGTAATTCGTTCTCTCACAACACTATAGTACCAAGAATAAAATTTCATCATGATATTACATCATCTGAGAATATATCAAAATTTTGTCAAGTAATACTCAACGATAGTCAATCAGAGCCTCCACGACCCATCCTTCTTCCATATGAAAATAACAAGAGCACCCCAAGGTGACACACCTAGATGTATAAGTCCTAGATCCAACAACTCCTCCAGTTTCATTTTCAACTCCTTTTCTCAAGGGTTGATATCCGATAAGGCGTTCTTGCTATCAGTTTAGTTTTAGATTTTAAGTCGATGGTAAATTCCATCTTGGCTTCGGGCGACGCACCTGGTAATTATTCTAAGAATGGCGTCTTCAATCTCTCATACTACCGGAAGGTTTTCTAATCCTTCCTCCACACCCTTGAAATTCTGCGCTAAGTATGCATATAACTGGCATCCTTATGCATGCTCTCTTGTAGTTGTAAGGAAGAAATGAACCTCATATATACTCCCTGGTTCCTTCCTACAAACACTCGTCTCTTTCCCTCATCATCAACCCAAATCAATCATTTTGTCTTACATTTGAGTATCACCTCAAGTGATTCCACCCAATCCACTCTAATCACGTCGTCAAGATCTTACACTATTCCCCAAGTTAAAGCAATAGTTCATGCCCCCTTCCTTCAACCATCTGGTTGCCACCTGAAGCCATATCAACGAATCTAAACTCATCCTGTCGAATTCCTTTATCTGAATCTCTTCAATGCAATACTAGAAATAGATCTCTTTGTAGCACTGGGATCTAACAAATACTAATTTTGGTTGGCGATAGTACCCGACGCCTCAAGCACAGTGGTATGGCGCTCGACCTGGCGGTTATTCACCACAATCAAGAATCTTGTGGGCTATTCCCATCTCCACAACGATAGTGTGTCCTGCTAACCCGACCACTCTGGCCTTTTCAACTGGACATTCTTTCTAGTAAGGTGGATCTCCACATGTCCAACGCTCATTTATGGTCTAGTACCCCTGGCCCCAAAGTAGAAGCCATTGTCTTACCAGCCTGAAACCCTAGTCTATTGTGCTAAACAAGCTTAACACTTGTTATTGTTGAATGCCATGGTCCCCTGTAGGGGGTCTTTTGTTGAGTAACCCATCATCGAGGTGTCGAGAAAAAGGGTTCTATAGACGTATCTTGATACCAAGATTTCTTGTCTGGTTGGTGTCTAATGCTGTTGCGCACCAGATTTCGTCAGTCCAAACGGTATTGCAGGAGTCCTGCTCTGAATCTTGTGGTTAAATATTCTTCAGCTAAGAGGCCTACTAGACTGCATCGTGCAACGTATGAGTCATTTGGACCCCCAACTTCACACGAAGCTGGAGTTATGTCCGCACACGAACTTGCTGACCTCTAGCTTCTCTGTGTTCAGATGCAGGGCATACCGGAGTATCCCCATAAATCTGATCTCATAATATGGAACCTTACGACCACCTTGTCGTAATGTGGTGAACTCATTGAGTTGGCACTCAATGAATTCCTCTAACAATTAATTCTCTCAAAACCGTTCATCGAACCGTTCCCATAGAATAGCTCTGAAGACCATGTTTATTTCAGGTAGGAGCGCCTTCCACCTTATAAGAGCACTCCCCTTTAGTTGAAGACCACCATGGGGACCTTCGTGATGGAGGTCGTAACCGCGAAGTGAAAATCACATCGCCTTATTCTCCAGCCATGCCTCGGTGACTGAGCCATTCGTGGCACTTGTGAACTTGGGAACCAAATCTTCTAGAGTTTTCCATGAACGCGACCAATACTAGTTGTGCTCGTAGTTTACCCTCAAGGGTACAAGCACCCTTGCCTTATCTTAGTACGAACGATTAGTCAATACCTCGGATATTTCCCTGGAAGGACCCTATCAGACCCAACGCAATCCGCTCATGCTCAATACTTATTCTTCTCCTTGGGGTTTGGACCCCTCTAGTGCGGGTGCTACTGGAGGCGTCACGCCTCCTCCCCTGACACCACGTCGTGAATCTCTACAAGGTCCTATAACTTTGATTACCACAAGGACAGGTTAATAATTCAATTAGCATTGAGTATTAATCAAGGGATTAATTCAGTGGAAGGTGTGTCTATTCACAGTCTCAGGGTTGAACCTTCTCTGATACCATATGTAATGGACCCCGTCATTACGACAACAAAAGTGACATACAACAAGTAATTTTTTTTTTCCTTTTTTTCTACGTTAGGTAAATAAAACATCATAATAAATAACAACATCCTTGACACATCTTTCACATATAATAATGAAACAATATCAATTCATAACCATCAATTATGATACAATGTAAACACATCATCATCATCATGAACCACGACATGCATACCGATGTATTAACACATTAATTAAAAGCCGCTCAACATCATCGCATTCCACATTAATGACGAGGAATAAACAAAAGAATCATAAACACTCATCGACCACATCAATCCATCTACCTAACATCAATTAATCAAGTCACAATAGTAATGCTTCACATAACACATAGTAGACCATAATAAATCCAAGGCACCAACAATTATCAGTTATTTTTGTGGTGCAGATCTCAAACCCTTAGTCACGTACTCATCCATAATTAATGACGCAAGAGAAACCAACGGTAACCTAAACATACATCGAATACTAAAGGTGCAAGAGTGTTCCTTTAACCAATCATACATCACATAAATGTCCAAGGCGCAAGAGAATTTAATGACCAAACCATCATAGAGAGACATAAGATAAGGCGCAAGGTAATCAACTTTATTTTATCGCACAAGAGTAAACAAATTCTAAAATAAACATGCATCCACATATCCCATAACGCTCGAGTAAATATCAACCTTATTTTCATCATGCCAAGGAAATCCAATCATATATCTAAACATACATCATCAATATTGAAGCATACCAACAATCTTATTACTTTGTCACAGCATAATCCATGGCACAAAGGTACTCATTTAAATCTTAACTGGTGCAAGATCTATAATTCCTAGTCAAACATATGTCAATCATTAATCTAGAATCATGAGAGTGAAAAACATAATTTAGATGGTGCAAGAGGTTATAAAATCTTAATCAATTCATTTTCTACATTAATTTAATGGCGCAAGAGTAATCGACTTTAATTTAAAGGCGTATGGTAATTATTCACTTACTTCTCAAGGCGTGTGGTAAACAACCCTTTTAATTGATCACACATCAATCACATTTCAAGGCGCAAGAGGATCTAACTATTGAATGATCAAGCCTGCTCTTTATTTAAGGCACATCAGTAAATAATTTTCTAAAACAATAATTCCTCACGCTAACTCCAAGGCGCAAGAATAATCATGAATTATATTTCATGGCGCCAAGGAAAATCTAATCGCACCACCTATTACACATCAATAAAAGATGCAATCACCCCATATGACACACACCAAGGATTAAAAGAGTAAGGAACAATGAGACAAGGAAAATAGAACCATTGTACCAACCACAAGCAAGGCCTCGTGAGCATCAATTCGAGTAAAACTTGGGGGATTCATTAGTGCTTAACCCATTCATTTAGGACTTAGAAAATTATCCCAGGGAAACAACAACGCAACTATAAACCAATCAACAAGTCAAACCATTGTCAAGTAGTGGAGAGGGTGCTAAGGTGCCTCTCTAAAACCTTAATCAATCAAAAGGGGGCTGGAAGCAAGGAAATACTGAAACACATACCACCCTAGTAACAAGAGGACATAAGATCACTAACAAAGGATTAGCCACCAAACTGGACATGTACAAATGTTGAACCAATCCCCTGACATTATACTTAAATTATCCAGAGAGAGTAACTACCGGTTAAAGTTCTTAGTCAATACGATAAAGGATTTAAGCCTGTTACACATTATTTTCATCATCCCTATTGTTACACATGATTTTGGTCAGCTTGGTGATGTATTAACAATGGTGTACTCAGGGTCCCAATAAGAACTTTCTCCTAAGGAAAGTGGCATTTATCTCCTTCCAGAAAACATATTTTCAAAGTGAGTTCGTAGGCTGCTTATAGCCTACGGTGCAAGAATGACCCATTCTCGTAGGCCACCTTCATCTAGGGTGCGAAATTCTCGCACTGTACTCTATACATAGGGTGCGAACTTGTTTTCAAGCTTGGAAAAAGATGAAATATCGAGGGTTGTAGAAGGGAATCTTCTAGAAAATGGGTTGGCAGTCGAATGGCTGTCATTTTACTGGTTTCCTTGATTTGGTGGGATCATTCTCATCCATGTAACCATTTCACCCTCTCCTATATATTGAAAGGATTCTCATGGAAAAGCTTAAGCAAGATTAATTGAAGAATTGGTGAAGGAATTGTGTGAAGAACCCAGCTTGAACAAAAGCTTGGAGATTCTAATAGGTCTATCAAGAGGAATTTGATCTTCTTCATGCAAGGACAGAGCAAGTGTGTGTGTTGGAACCAAGAGTCACCGAAAGGAAGCTTGCAACATCAAGGCGATTAGGTTGTATCTTCTACTTTCGATTAATATGATATAGTGACATGTCATTTTCCCATAAAGTCATTCTTACTTTATTGTGTAATTCCTTGATCATACACATAGGTTGACGATTGAATACATTTTGCTATATTCACTTTGGTTGGTTTGTGTTGTCTTGGTCTTGACCTCACGAGAGCATCGGAGCGAAGCGGGAGAAACAGAGACCCTAGGAAGCGATACAAAGGTATGCCACTTGTTCCTCCTTACTAGCTAATTCAATGGTCATAACTTAGAGAAAGAGTCATGTTCTGTCCTGTTTTGTTCTAGATCCAGGTGGATCTAGGGAGATCTGTTAGTGTCCGCACCTACCGATTAGTCCAATAACAAAATTGGTGACTCCACTGGGGATGCAACCCATTTTTTAGTGGTTTTTGGTGTTTTTCCTTGGCCATTTACTCTTGCCTTACCTTTCTTCATTTCTATCAATCTTTGAGTCTTCAGGAAACTCTGATAGACTCTCTGGGTCCAGAAGTCCCTTCAAATTTTTTGTCTTTTTCCAAAATTTTGCCTAGTTTCAGGCCTTCTCGCACTGAACCCCACAGTGGCATGCCAGAATCCCTTGATTTTGCACTTTGCCTTTTAGTCCAGTGTAAGGTTCTCACACTCTGCTTGAAGCCAGCCTACGAGAATGCCTCTTTCTCGCACTGTACATTACTGATAGCCTGCCAACCCATTTTTAAAATTTTTGGATTTAAAGATTTTATATTCTCAGATTCCCATATCTGTATAGGTGTCTGATAAGAACTTCTTGGGCCCCATGTTGATTGTTTCTTGACTTCGGATTTTGTGCACGATCAGTCTTCGGAAATCAAAGGCTCCTCTTGTCCATGTTTTTCTCAACTCTCATCTCTTGATTTTTCTTAGCAAGGATATACTCTCTGATTCTGGAATCGGAGTACTTGTTTGGTTAGGAGCCAGTGATTGGTTTGAAAGTTGGGATTGTTTGTCTTTCTCATTTGCTCATTATTTGGAAGATCATTGTTCTCATGCAATTGAAAAGACTAGTCGTGTCTGCTTGTCATTTTTGTTTCCATTGAAAGATTGGTTTGGGTTTTGTTATTGATTGTTCGTTAGTTATTGGTTTTGCTTACTTTCACCACCATGGTGTAGATCTTTCTGGAAAGTAAAAAACATTTTTCTTTTTAAAATCATTTTCATTTTGAAAATATTGGAAATCAATTGTTGAAAAAGAACAAATAGAGAATTGTCATTGCTACGTGATTCGTTAAAGATTGCATTTTAAAGAAGATTGTGTATCGTAGTTCAAGGTTGTTCTGGAACACTTCCCTTTCCCTCCCGTACATAGGATTCATCAAATGAAAATTGATATATTTCATGCATATCTATGCATTGTTGGGTCAGAGTCGCACAGAACATCGGTTTCATCTCCATTTCCTTTGAGTAACAACAACCCTTAATAATATTGCACAATTTTAAAATTTAACTAGTAACTCTTTTCTAGGACTCTATTACACCAACAATTAGCTAGGCTAGCGCTTTGGAATAGGCAGAGAGATACACTCTCCAAAGCACAAAACACACAATAGAATCTTGTGTTAAGGAGTGTCAAATTCCATTTACAACATTTTGTCCTGGGAAGCCCTTCTCACACAAGGGTCAAACCCGAGGTAACATTGATATTGACAAAGTTACTCACCTTGCTTCATTGATATCAGTGTAGAGATTGCATGTATTACGGGGGTCACTTGGAGGTATACCCACAATGATGAGTAGAAGCCTCTCGAGTTGATTTCGAGCTAGATACCCTGCCCTTGCGTGTGGATCGGACTATCGACTGTCCCCCTAGGATTTATTATTGTCGGTGGTAACCTTAGTGGCCTATATTCTTAGGGTATTACACAAGGTGACTGTGAAGGGGAAAGTCTTCATGATACCTGAAATCGACGTTGGCCAAACGCAATCGGGCTCCTTGGAGGGTATACCCACAATTATGTGTGGGAGCTTACATCAGGGTGTAAGTCCATTAAGCAGGTCATCAACGTAACTTTTCCACCCTAGCCCAGCCCCTTCTCGTATCATTGTTACAATGTTGGATTTCATCACCAACTAGTGACTTCAAAATTACAAGGTCTTGTTTGCTTGGTGTTGTTTCTTAGATTTTTTACTAGCGCATGTTGTTTGTTCACCCAAGTTGACCATAGGATTATCTTCACTAGTTTTTTAATTCATTCACAATAGACCCTCCATGCCGTTCACGTAGAATGCAGGGTTTACCTCCAGAAAATTTGGAAGGTTCTCAACCCCTTCCTACAAGCGCACCAGAGGGCTCTCCTCAACAGAGTGAAGTCCAAGACATCACCACTCCACAAGTAGAAAGAACTGACTCTCTAGAATGTTTCCAAATTACCAATTCTCGAGAGGACTTTCGACTTCACCCCAATTCTGAGAGACATATTATGCGAGTGAATTTTTCCATAGACTTAGTTGTTGTGTCTTTTGGATCACCGACTGGACCCTTTCCAGGACCTGAGGGCCAAGATCCTTTTTGGTCTACTGGCATTTTTAGACGGGATATCTTTGTCTTAGGATCAGGCGTTGAAATCACTGTCTCACGTGTGTTCCCCGAAACCTCTAACCTAGATGCAATACCTTTTACTACTGCTTATTATTTTCTTGGTACAAAAGCTCCGCGAGCTAACCACATCTTGACCATCCCTTTAGAAATGGTCCATTACACAGACACTACGAGTATTCACACCAGGATTATAGCGGCTATTTCAGCCCCCATCGACACATCACTCTCTCCTAGTGTCACCCCGACGCTTCCACCCAGATACCGTGCGTTGAATGCTTCTATTCCCACTCCTACGCAAACCCCATCTGAAACTCCTGGTGGTCCCTATTCTTCTGGGCACTCTCCTCCTGACTTCATTCCGAAACTTCCTCAACCCCCTTTCAAAGGACATTTTTCGTCCTCTATCAGTGGCACTAATCCTAGTGGCACCATTCCGTCGTTCACACCAAATTACCATATTCCTGTTGGTGGACAATTTCACCAAGGAGGTTTGACTCAACCCCCTCTTGTAGGGAAAATTCCTATTGGAACACAAATCCCAAATGGAACAAAACCCCTAATTGGAACTCAACCCCCGATTGGAGGACAACCCCTAATCAGAACCCAACCCCCAATTGGAGGACAACCCCCACCGACCCCACTCTACAGACAAAACATACCTCCATCCTTGGCCTAGTATTGGAACCATCTAATACAACATAATCCTCAAACGACTGGGGGGAAAACGCTTCCAGCTACATCTATTATACCCCTTAGTATAGGCCAACCATATCCAGGTACGTCCAATCCTATTTGGGGCTCGAATGCTCAAACTCACGTCCCTGTTCAAGGATACAATCCCATGAGCTACTTTGCTCCACAACAACCACTGAATATTCCTGGGTCTTTGCATTATATGCAGACCGCTTATGGTCCCACTATTTTGCCGATGGGACTCCCTCTCCAAAGCCACCAGTACCCGCATGTGAATAGACAGTTACCCTTCTTGGCCACTTTGGACCTCCTGGATCTGTCGAAGATTTTAAATGATCCAATCCGTCACTCTCCCCAATGGCCCGCTATACCAGCCAAGCTACCATATGACATCCCTAAATTCGATGGCAAAGAGGGAGAGGACCTGAACAATCATGTCATGAATTTTCACCTCTGTTGCTCATCCAACTCCTTAATGGATGACTCTATTCGTTTACGTCTTTTTCAAAGAACTCTCACAGGTTCTGCTGTGAAGTGGTATATAGAATTACCACGAGGTTTCTTCACCGAATTCAACACCATAGCTATGGCTTTCCTCACCCAATACCAGTTACCAATCTGTTATGAAATGGGGACCGAGATTTTGAGTTCTTTCAAACAAAACAAAGCCACTCATATATCTGATCACATTCATGAGTGGCGATGGAGATGACGTCTCATCAAACTTGAACTTCCCAATCAGTTACTGGCAGAGTGGTTCACAAAATCATTTGTGAATGACATTAATCATGACATCGCCATGGGTGGATTTGTCACAGAAGAACAAGCCATAAATCATGCTCAATACCTTGACCTCGTTTACTCACAAACAGGTACTCTTTACGACTTACTCCCTAATGCACCTAGTCCTTCCACTTCCATCACTTCAACTACTCCAACTTCCTCTCATGCAGCCGACGGTGTGATTGGCACTTTCCATGCCCAACCACATTCCACCTCGAGCAACAACCCCAAACCTGCCTCTTCTAATGTTCAAAATGCTCCGTCTCCTTACCCTCCCACCGGCAAGACTTCTGAGGTAAATGCAGTTCAATCTACCCCAGCCGGTAAAAACAAATCTAGAAAGGGAAAGGGTAAGAATAAGGAGGACAAAAATATTTCACAAGAAGAGAAAACCAAAACTCCACATGTTGACGATAGGGATAAGCGCAAACCTCGTTACCCTTGTATTATCTGTGGTGATGATCACTACACGAAGGATTGTCCACGACGCGTCGAGGTTACTAAGTTCCTTCAAGGGGCCCCGAAACCACCCACTCCAGCCATTTTGTCCCAACCCTTCCCCTCTCAACAACATGCCCAATTGGTCATTAATGACCAACCTTCCCCTTCTACTACGTCCTATGTATTAATGTGTACTGGCAATTCAAAGAAGAATGACATTGCACTTACCACTCGAGCCAAAGATTATTCTCCCTCTAAGGAGAAGGTTGATGATACACTGCCTTCATTGGTCCAACCATCTCCCGCGACTCCACCTACCAATGGTCCTCTTCATCTCAAAAGACCAAGCCTTGACACAGTTCTTCAACCCCCTCCAAAGGGTGTCGTTCGTAAATCGGCTTTTAATCCTCATGTTCGTGCTACCCAGAAATACAACATTGTTGAAGATCTGGCCCAAGCACCTTTCGCGATGTCAGCCCTCGAAGTCCTTCAAAGTTGTCCCACGCAACGGAAGGAACTGTTGAAAGACATCGGTGGAATCGACCAGACGGACATAAATTTAATAATTTTTGACTTGGAAGATCACATTCCAAGGTTACCCCCTCAACTCGCATTCCAAATCCAAGTGATTGTCTCCGACAAAAAAATTTGTAGAACCGTTATCGATGAGGGTGCCTTGATGTGTGTCATGTATATTACCTGCTAGAAAGCCATCGACTCTCCCTCTTTGAATGAATCTCATAACACACTCAAAGCCTTCAATGGCTCTGGTTATAAGCCTTATGGTGTCCTTCCTTTGTTGCCAATCACACTAGAAGGCAAAATAGTCCAAGTCAAAGTGGAAGTTTTTGACGCTCCTCTCGATTACAATCTTCTGCTTGGCCGTAGCTGGATCGATTCCATGCACGCAGTTGTATCGACTCTTTTTCGTGTTGTACATTTCCCACATCAAGGAAATGTCATTACCGTCGACGAATTAGCCTTCTTTAACTGAGATACGCATACTGGAAACATACCGTTTATCGCCAAACCCCGCCCAGTTACGAGAACGTTGATGTAGGTCTTCTCAAAGACTCTTCGTTGATGGGTACGTTCCCCATTCCACCACCCGATGTTCCACACTCATCTATCGCTTCAATCAACATGATCTCCACCTCGATTCATGAAACCCCTGTGTCTCACGACCCATGGATGGTACCAGACCCCGACAATCATGTTCATTACGGTGACGAAATGCCTTTAAGTCCGGTCGAATCTGCCTATCAGGCCATTCAATCGGAAACCTCTTCTAGCCCCTCTCTTAGTGATTTATCTCCAGATCCTTTCCACGTCATTTTTCCCATGGAAGAGATGATTATGTCTGTCATGGAAGACACCCCTTGAGACGATGGCCATCACCGTTCCATCCTCTTCATGGAACAACACACCATCGAGAGATACCAACGGATCTCGACCCCGCCGACCATTGTTGTCATTAAACCATTCCCAAGTCCACACACGATGTGTTTTATGAAGGGAACTTAAGAAATATCTCACCCACTATTCCCCTCGACATATCCATCAAACCTGGAATTGTCGAAAATGTGCATATCAGAGCTTCGTGTTCCCCTGATGAAATCGTCACCTACAAGTCACTTTTCAAAGAGTTTCATGACGTCTTCACCTGGATATATGAATAAATGTCGGGTATCGACCTCGACATTTTGATACATGAGATTAAGACATACCCATATGCTAAACCCGTCCGGCAACGCCTTCATTCAGTTCACCCAGGTAAAGTAACTGCTATCAAGCTTGAAGTCGAGAAACTTCTCAAAGCCATATTTATTTACTCGGTGTCCCTCACTGACTGGGTTTCCAATCTTGTCTCAATCGACAAGAAACAAAGAACTATCCACGTATGCGTTGATTATAGGGATATCAACAAAGTTTGTCTTAAAGACAACTTTCCTACCCCCTTCGTCGATCATATTTTCGACGATTGTGCCGAAAGAGAAATCTTCTCTCTAATGGATGGTTTCTATGGATATAATCAAATCAATATTGTTCCTGAGGATCAACACAAAACCACTTTCATTTGTCCTTGGGGCACTTTTGCCTATCAGAAACTTCTTTTCGGTCTAAAGAACGCTGGCACAACTTTTCAACGCGCTATGTCTTATGCCTTTCATGATAACAAGTGCATCGTGCAACCATATCTTGACGAATTACCCGCTCATTCCATGCGCCGATTCGATCATCCAATCCACCTCGAAGCCATTTTCCTCCGCTATCGGTTTTACCATATACGTTTGAATCCTCACATATGATTTTTTTTCATAGAGTCCGGTCAACTTCTAGGCTTTATTGTTTCACGTCATGGGATCAGGGTCGATCCTTTAAAGGTCGAGGCAATTGTTAATCTCCCTCCTCCTTCTACACTTCACCAGTTACAAAGTTTGGAAGGGAAAGCAAACTTTCTTCGTCGTTTCATCCCAAACTACGCCGAGATAACTCTTGGATTTATGTGACTCCTCAAAAAGGGGTATGAGTTCGTATGAGATACCATCGCAAACAAATCCTTCGAAGCTTTAAAACTATCCCTGACATGTGCTCCGCTTCTCTTCCCCCCCCGATTACAGTCACGATTATTTCCTCTACCTCGCAGCCTCGGATTACACCATTGCTATGGTTCTCTTCCAAGAGGATGATTCTCATGAAAAACATGTTATCTATTACTTGATTCGAAGTCTAATGCCTACCGAAACCAAGTATTTACATGTCGAAAAACTGGCCTTGGAATCTGTCCAAGCAGTTCAACGTTTCCGGCACTATATCGTCTCTCGCAAGACTACAATAATTCCTAACTGCAACCCTATGCAACACATTCTCACATGTCAATTTCTAGGGGGAAAATACTCCAAATGGATCGTGATACTCTAGAAGTTTGACTTGGAATTCGAACAAGCCAAGTCGAAGAAGTCCTTAGTGTTCGTCGAGTTGATATACGACTTTCCCTACTCTGAAATGGAAAATGTAGCAATCGATACATTACCTGATGAATCCCTTTTCCTAATTAGTTTCGATGATCTTTGGTATGGCGATATCATCATATATCTCCAAACCCAAACTTTCTGTCCCAATTTGTCCAGTACTGACCGGCGTCGAATACGCTACCAAGCCTGTCAATATATTATCCTTGGGGACACTCTTTATCATCATGGGATTGACTCAGTTTTTTGTGCTGCCTCACGTTCGATGAAGCCGAGAAAGGCTTAAATGACTTCCATTCTGGAGCCTGTGGTGGTCATATGTCTGGGTATGCTACTGACCAGAAGATCTTACGATCAGGGTATTTTTGGCCTTCTTTATTTAATGATTTCATAATCTCCGTCCAAAAATTCCACACTTGTCATACCTATAATCATAAGATACGGTCACATCCTGCTCCTCTTCACTGTATGTTCTCCATTGGTCCCTTTGCAAAATGGGGTATCAATTTCATGACATGTCACCCCCACTCAGCGAGGGGGCATGGATACATTATTGTAGCCGTAGATTATTTTATGAAATGGGTCACGACGATGCCAACATTTGACAATACTGAAAAGACCGCAGCATTATTCATTTTCAATAACATCATAGCTCATTTTAGTGTTCCTCAGGCTATCGTTACTGATCACGGTAGCCACTTTAGAAACTTCATGATGTCTGAAATCACTGAAAAGTTGGGTCTTCACCATGAAAACTAAACGCCCTATTACCCACAAGCCAACGGCCAAGTCAAAGCGATCAATAAAACCATGCTTCGACAAATGATAGAGATTCACAAAACAAGTTGGCACACAATGTTGTTTTCAGCATTGTGGGCTTACCGGACATCTGTTAAGTCCGCTACTGGGTTTACACCTTTCCGGTTAGTCTATGGTTTAGAAGCCATTCTCCCGATTGAATGCGAGATACCCTCTTTAAAACTAGTCATCGAACTCCTACCAAACACTTCTGCAGAGAAAGAACATCTGTTGTATCTCATGCGATTAGACGAAACTTGACGCGACACTACCCTAGTCATAGAAGCCCAGAAGAAACATGTCAAGGCCCAATACGACAAACATGTCAAGCCTCACATTTTCTCCGAAGGAGATCTGGTTCTCCTCTATGAACAAGATCGAGATATGCTAGGAGATGGAAAATTCGAAGCCATGTGGCGAGGTCCTTATATCGTTAGATTATTTTTTTAGAAAGGATCTTACGAGTTAGTATATTACGATGGTATCCCTTTGAGTGAACCCAGAAATGGGTTGTACTTAAAGAAGTACTACGCATAAGATCACCTATGCACGAGTACTTGTATTTTATTGTATCATACTTCTTGTGTGTTACTGTAGTTTGTTTTTTCGTTATCTAGTCTCTACCCTTATGTGACGTTGTGTTTGATTTCCAGATGTCGAAGTCTTCACTACCCCACATTGGCTTCTCTGATGGCACTAGCCGTAGTACTCAGAACCTCACTTCTACTGCGTGGGCAATTTACGCCCCTACAAACAAACTTATCACTCTACGAGGTGTGTACCTCGGATGTGCGACCAACAATATTGCAGAGTATAGCATCGTTATCGAATTTTTGATTGATGCTATCTCGCTTGGTATTCGTCACTTGGTTGTGCGACTCGATTTGCAGCTTGTAGTACTACAGTTAAGTAATGTCTATGCTATTCAAAGTCCTACTTTGTTACGAGTATATTTGCGAATTCACCTCTTGGAACGTTATTTTGATTATATTGAGTATCAGCATATTCCTAGAAGTCTAAATACATTAACTGATGCATTAGCCAACTATGTATTAGACAAACATTTGGGTCATTTATAAATCAATCACGTCACAAGTATCACACAACACAAGATAAACCGGTAGAAGTCGTATGTATATATAACAATCAAAAAGTTTTTTACAAAAATGTTCTGTCCAAGGTCCAAAATTTCAAAATCATGAACCACTACATGCATCCTCACCATACACACATACCAACGTATTAACACATTAATTAACATACGCTCAACATCATCACATTCCACATTAATAACGACGCATAAACAAAACAGATCAGATATGCTCATCGACCACATCAATCCACCTACCTAACATGAATTAATCAAGTCACAATAGTAATCCTTCACATAACACATAATAGACCATAATAAATCCAAAGCGCAAGCCATTATCAGTAATTTTAGTGGTGCAAATCCCAAACCCTTAGTCACATACTCATCCATAATTAATGACGCAAGAGCAACCAAGGGTAACCTAAAAATACATCTAATACTAAAGGTACAAGAGTGTTCCTTTGATCAAATAAATTTCCAAGGCACAAGAGAATTTAATGACCAAATGATCATATCATATAGAGACATAAGATAAGCGCAAGGTAATCAACTTTATTTTATCGTGTAAAAGTAAACAAATTCTAAACTAAACATGCATCCACATATCCTCCAATCACATATCTAAACATACATCATCAATATTCAAGCACGCCAATAATCCTCTTACTTTATCACATCATAATTCTTGTTACAAAGGTACTCATCTAAATCTTAACTGGTGCAAGAGCTATAATGCCTAGTCAAACATATGTCAATCATTAATCTAGAAGCGCGAGAGTGAACAAGTAATTTAGATTGTGCAAGAGGTTATAAAAGCTTAATTAATTCATTTTTTACATTAATTTAATGGTGCAAGAGTAATCGACTTTAATTTAAAGGTGCAAGGTAATTATCCACTTACTTCTCAAGGCGCGTGGTAAACAACCTTTTTAATTGATCACACATCAATCATATTTCAAGGCGCAAGAGGAACTAACTATTAAACGCTAACTCCAAGGCTTAAGAATAATCATGAATTATATTTCATGGCACCAAGGAAAATCTAATCACACCACCTATTACACATCAATAAAAGACACAATTACCACATATGACACACGACAAGGATTAAAAGAGGAACGAGAAATGAGACAAGGAAAATAGAACCGCGGTACCAACCACAAGCAAGGCCCCATGAGCATCAATTCAAGTAAAAGTTGGGGGATTCACTACTGCTTAATGAAACACATAACACCCTAGTAACAAGAGCACATAAGATCACTAACAAAGGATTCACCACCGATCTGGATGTGTACAAATGTTGAACCAATCCCCTCACGTTATACTTAAATTATCCAGAGCGAGCAACTACTCATTAAAGTTCTTAGTCAATGCAATAAAGGATTTACCCCCAATAGTTATTTAAAGGAAATCAATAAAATTTGTTTCCAATCCAAATACCTCTAAACCGAAGGCATGAATTTAGGATATAATCAAGGAGAGAGGTGACGTACTAAAAGACTTCCTTGGCATTAAAAAGGCTTCAGCGCAGACGCAGAAGGAAAGCCAACAACCTCGAAGGACGCAAGTGGAAGGGTCAGAAGCCATAAAATCTCTTCAACACAAGGGATGGAATTGGGTGGTAGGAGTGGTTTCCATCATCAATTACTGTTATGAAAATCTGACGGAGAACCAACAATTCGTAGAGGCAATATGCTAAACGCATGGGTATTCTTGATGTGCCAATTTTAGGAGAAAAATCGCAGAGGCAGATGCTAAATGCAAGGGTATTATTGTTGGGTGAATTTAAGGATGGAAGGTTGTGTACAGACACTGACCAAACACAAAGCATTTATGGTGGAAAGATGTAAGACACAGTGAGAACGCAGGCAATCACATTAAGATCATATACCTATAGGTGCAAATTGTTAGGGTCCTAACCCACACATAGGTAGAACAATATATTCAGATGTAATAAAGGTCAATATTAATAAGGCCTTGCAATAAAATAGAATAAGTCGAATGTAAGAAGACCTAATAGAAGATTCCGCTTCTAGAAGGATCTTCCTCTAGATACTTCTTTTGATAGACATATTTAGTATAAAGAGGAATCGAGGGTATGTGAACCCTAGCTTGGATATTATTGTAATAGAGCTCTGCTCAACTAGAGATTACCCCCTCGAAGAGGCCCGTGAACATTGTTTTATGAATCAAAGTGTTATTTTTGTTGTTATTCTTATATCATTTTAGTGCTATTGTGGTGATTGTTCTAGTTATATTGTTGTTATTCTGCCATTTCTAGAATTTTATTTTTGTTCTTCATACTTTTTATATTTGGTATATTACAAGTGGTATCAAAGCACTTTCCTTGGCATAAAGTGTGGGTTAATTTTTTTTTTCTAAGGTAGAGACGTATTTCGACGTCTTTAAGCCACAAAGATCTGTCGTTACGCGCATAAACTCGCGATTAAGGGATTCATACATGCAAGAAATACAGGTGGTACTCAAGCACACATCTGTTGGCCACCCTTGTAACCCCTATTGGTACCCCTTCGAGTGGTAGTGCATCAGACAACACTTGTGTACGGATCGACCTTGATTACCTGAAGCCCTTTTTAGATAAACCAATCGGTCGCCTAATTGCCATAGTGTCACTGAGAACAACACTTGGGAAGATACTCTATAGTACCTAGGTAGTCGAGTAGTACGGCTAAGGGTACGGTCTATCCTCCTTAGTTAGTGCCCTGAGATATTGGGTTGAATACTACTTTTGGACCTCGCATGTATATCAGAGAGCTATAACACAGGGAAAACCCATCTGTAGAACCCTTGAATACCTAACCCTTGTGGACAAAAACATAAACAAATTAAAACAGACAAGATCTATTGCCACACAACTGTGTTCGGATTGCCAAATCACTACACAGTTCTTCCTGGTTAATCATTTGGGCATTTTATCACTGCAGTATTTTTCAGACCGGAGTATAACTCCGCAGGTGTAAAAAAAAAAAAAAATCTGGAAAAATTTTCACCATTATTTGAGACCTATTCCATTGGCTTCATCTCTTCCCCTGTATCGCATTCATACATATTAATTTTCAGAGAAAAAAAATAAAAAAAATAAAAAAAAAATTGACCCCACCTACCCCTTTTCGGTTCCCTCGTCCTCATGGCCCATACCCGTAGCCAAGACTTGGAAGATCGCTTCAATACCTTGCAATCAAGTCTCACCGAGACCAAACAATAAGTGAAACACCTCAGTGCCAATTTTGCCTCCATCAATACAACCATATAGTCCTCAATGGAGGCAATCAAACAAGACTTGACCAACCAGCTTGAATCTGTCTTTTCGTCACTCTACAACAAGCTTCATATTCCTATAAATAACCCTTCCTCTAACTCACCTCCACATACTGACGGTGAACATTCCTCTCATTCCCATAACTTTCAGAACCATCACTTTCAATGTGACCTACGCCTTCCGCGAGTGGATGTGACCAAATTTGATGGCTCCGACCCCACTGGTTAGGTAACTCAAATGGAACATTATTTCTCTTTATACGGCATTACAGATGAATTGGCCAAACTCTAGTATCGTGTTCTCCATCTAGATCGAGAAAGTTTGCAATGGAGAAAAAATTCCCGTCAAGCGTATATTGCTTGGACACACTTTGTGGCAGAGCTTTATGAACTCTTTGACACTGACACCAACCATTTGGGCCATTAGACAAAGTTGAATTATAGCTTCCTTTGAGTGCCTGGATTTTCGAACAGAGGGCATGTATGATGCCTTTTTCCGAGAGTGTTTTATCAATGGCCTCAAAGATGAGATTCGGGCCCATGTCCTCATGGCTCGGCCTCAAAGTTGGGTGGAGGCTACTAAAAGAGATAAAGAAGCACAACAGGTTGTATCTTCTCAAAACCAAAAACCCTCGCCCCAAACCAGTAAATCCCACTACTCCCTCTGCTCCACTAAAGATCCAAAAATTGACCAGGGATGAAATGGCTGAACGCCAACTCAAAGGCCTTTGTTATAATTGTGATGACAAATATTTCTCGGTCCACAAGTGTAAGGAACAAAAGATTTTTATGGCCATCTCTGAGGATATTTCGGAAGAGGATGTAGAAACTCCCCTTGTGTCTAAGTCACCTGATTCCACTGACATCACCCCTCCCTCAGACCTTCCCAAAGTAGAACTGATCATTTCCCTCAAGTCTCTCACTGGCTTCTTCGCTCCCCAAAACCTCAAGCTAATTGGTTACATCAAGCATCGGAAGGTCATCATTTTGGTTGATAGTGGCAACACCCATAATTTTATTCATCGCCGCATTGCCCAAGAAATTCATTACTACATCCATGTCGTCAATAATTTCCAAATCATGATTGCCAATGGTGTTTCCATGAAATGTTGAGGGCATTGCGAAAATTTGTGTCTCAAAATTGGTGACTACCACCTACAATCCCATATGTTTTCTATCGACATGGGAGGTTGTGACATTATGTTGGGTGCAGACTGGATAAGGACTTTGGGTCCCATTCTCATGGATTTTAAAGACTTAACCATGCAATTCAATCAGGCAGGCCCCCAATATAGGTTCCAAGGCATCATTGTCAGTTCACCTGAGATCATCAGTTCTCATTGCATGGAAAAGCTACTAAAAAAAGGTCATTTTGGTGTTATCGCCCAATTCCATGCCATACAACCAACAGATACACCCTTGGTGCCGCAAGACCTCCAAGCCATCCTTTCTAAACATCAACTGGTCTTTTCCACTCCCCAAGGACTCCCTCCTTCCTGTGGTGTTCATGATCATTCCATTCCCCTTATACCCAGAAGCCTTCCTCCCAATATCCATTTGTATCGTCACCCCTTTTCCCAAAAAAATGAAATTGAGAAAATGGTCTAGGAACTTCTTAATGTAGGTGTTATCTTCCCTAGTACAAGCCCCTACTCTTCTCATGTGGTCATGGTCCTGAAGAAATAAGGTTCTTGGCGAATGTGTCCTGAATTTCGTGCCCTCAACAAACTTACCATTAAAGACAAATTTCCCATTTCGGTCATTGATGACCTCCTGGATGAATTGAGTGGCGCCCAATTCTTTACTAAACTTTATCTTCGTTTGGGCTACCACTAGATATGTATGAAAGAGTTAAACATTCCTAATACTTCCTTTAGAACTCATGAGGGCCACTATGATTTTTTGGTCATGCCCTTTGGCTTGTGTAATGCCCCCTCCACCTTCCAAAGCCTCATGAATCATGTCTTTCGTCCTTTTCTCCACCATTTTGTCTTAGTTTTCTCTGATGATATCCTCATCTATACAAAAACCTGGACAAACCATCTTGATCATGTGGATCGAGTTCTCCATTTACTCTCTCAACACCAACTTTTTCTGAAATAGTCTAAATGTGCTTTTGGCACCTAAGAAGTAGAATACTTGGGTCATCTGGTTGGCAAGGATGGCGTCAGGGTGGATCCTAAAAATATTGAAGCTATGCAAGACTGACCTCACCCAAATATTCTCAAGAGCTTGCATGGATTTATGGGTTTAACGGGGTATTATCGCAAGTTTGTTAAGAATTATGGAAAGATTGCAACACCTCTCACTGCTCTCCTAAAAAATAACTCTTTCACTTGGACTCCAACCACTGCTCAAGATTTTCACACCTTGAATATGGCCATGTGCACTACTCCAGTCCTGGCCCTTCCTGATTTCACAAACACCTTTGTGTTGGAATGTGATGCCTAAGGGAAAGGAATTGGTGTTGTCCTTATGCAAGAGGGTCGACCTTTGGTCTTTACCAGCAAGCAACTATCTAAAAGAAATCTAGGCAAATCCATCTATGAAAAGGAAATGTTGGATATTCTGCATGTCATTGATCTATGGCACCCTTATCTATTGTGGCAATGTTTGAAAATTAAGAAAGACCATCAAAGCCTCAATTATTTTATGGAACAATGCATTTCCTCCCCGGGGAAACGAAAATGGGTGACTAAGCTCTTTGGATATGATTTTGAGATCCTTTACAAGAAAGGCAAAGAAAATGTGGTTGCGGATGCACTTTCCCGCAAATATGAAGATGAAGGATCCCTTTTTACTCTTTCCTTCATTGTACCATATTGGCTCCAAGTTGTTCACCAGGAATGGCTACAACATCCCAAAAGTTCGTATCTGATCCAACAATTGCAGTCCAATGCTCCAGCCTCCCCAGGGTACTCTTGGCTCCATGATGAGCTTCGATACAAAGTCCATTTGTATTTAAGTAAACAATCAAAGATTAAATCCATGGTATTTTTTGAGCTTCATGCTACACCCACAGCGGGGCACTCCAGGTTCACCAAAACCTATGACAGGGTCAAACGTTCCTTTTTCTAGGATGGTATGAAGCAAGAAATTCGTAATTTTTTCGTTGAATGTGATGTGTGTCAATGCAACAAGGGAGAAACAGTCAAATCTTTGGGCACACTACAAACACTCATGATTCCACCTGCTATTTGGAAGGATATCTCTATGGATTTTATTACCGGCTTACCCAAATTGGGAAAGAAATCAGTCATCATGGTGGTTTTTGATCGCCTTTCCAAGTATGCTCATTTCCGTGCTCTTCAAAACCCGTTTACAACATCCACAGTGGCTCAAATTTTCATGGATCAGGTCTTCAAGTTTCATGGCATGCCACACTCTATTGTTTCTGATCGTGACCCAACTTTCACAAGCAATTTTTGTCAAGAACTGTTCAAGCTACAAGGTACCCAATTGCATCTCAGCTCAACTTATCATCCCCAAACTGATGGTCAAACAAAAGTTGCCAACAAGTGTTTGGAGACATATTTGAGGTGTTTTTCCTCAGAAAAGAAAAGTTAGTGGGTTGAATGGTTACCCCTAGCTGAATGGTGGTACAACACTTCATACCATACAACTACACGCATGACTCCTTTTGAAGAGGCATATGGACATAAGCCACCTTCAGTTCTCTCATACTTACCTGGTGTCTCGAAGGTCCAGGCGGTTGGCCAAACACTTACAGTTTGAGAGGCTATTCTCGTACCCTCAAAGAGAATTTGGTCATGGCACAGAATTGCATGAAACAACAAGCAAATCAAGGTTTCTCTGAACATCAATTTGCATAAGGGGATCAAGTGTTTCTTTGACTGCAACCTTACAAGAAAAATTTCCTCAAGGTTGATCATTGTCAGAAGCTAGTGCCCAAATTTTATGGTCCTTATACCATTCTCAAGCGTGTGGGACAAGTAGCCTATCAGTTATCTTTGTGCAGTCATTCGAAGCTGCATCCTATTTTTCATGTTTCATGCTTAAAGAAGGTGATTGGAACTAAGTGCCAAATTAAAACCAACCTTCCCAAGTTAGCTGAAGAAGGATCCATTTGGCTATAGCCACAAGCAGTTTTGGACCAGCGTGAGCATCGCTCGCATCAGAGAACCATCAAGGAAGTGTTAGTCCAGTGGAAAGATACAACTTCAGCAGATGCCACTTGGGAACCAACTACCATTCTGCAGCAATTTCCACATCTCAAGCCTTGAGGAAAAGGTTTTTTTTAAGGGGGAGGACATGTTAGGGTCCTAACCAGCACATAGGTAGAACAATATATTCGGATGTAATAAAGGTCAATATTAATAAGGCCTTTTAATAAAATAGAATAAGTCGAATGTAAGAAGACCTAATAGAATCTTCCGATTCTAGAAGGATCTTCCTCTAGATGCTTCTTTTGATAGACATATTTAGTATAAATAGGAGTCGAGGGTATGAGAACCCTAACTTGGATATTATTGTAATAGATCTCTTCTCAACTGGAGGTTTCCCCCTCGAAGAGGCCCGTGAACATTGCTTTCTGAATCAAAGTGTTATTTCTGTTGTTATTCTTATATCATTTCAATGCTATTATGGTGATTTTTTTGGTTATCTTGTTGTTAATCTTCCATTTATAGCATTTTATTTATGTTCTGCATACTTTTTATATCTAGTATATTACACAAATGCTTTGATTAATACTGAATTTGATGTGGCTTGGGTTTCAAGGTAAACTTATAAGTTGGTAGATTTTCATCTTCAGACTAACAAATGATTCTTAATGGCCAAGGGCCTTGCTCAAATGACTAGGAATGACAACTTAGTGTTTTAAATGGATAAGTAACACGCAATCGAAAACACTATAGCCATCACCTAGCAGCAGGAAAATTCACCATAGTTATAGTAAATCTTTGTTTGTAGCCCATATGATTTCAAAGGGTTAACATTGCTCAAATGTAGAATCAAATACACATCAAAATCACAGTGGGAATAAGTTTGTCCAATATGTATCTTGTAAACGGATCTTTTCTTTAACGTTTGCACTTTTTGAAAAATTAAGAATATAAACCTTTATAGGAAGGATGTATTTTGTATTCAGATCTTTCCTTTACTTGTGCACTTTTGAAAAATTAAGAATAAAAACATTTACAGGAAGGATGTATTTTGTAGTCGGATATTTCCTTTAACCTGTGCACTTTTTGAAAAATTAAGAATAAAAACCTTTACAAGAAAGATGTATTTTGTATTCGGATCTTTCCTTTAACCTGTGTACTTTTTGAAAAATTAAGAATAAAAACCTTTACAGGAAGGAAGCTTTAGTGTTGATGGTGATAGTTTCTTATGTCTCTCTGTAATATGTGAAACGTTTTACCATTTGTTTCTTACCTGCAATTTGTTTCCATGTTTCTTCAAACTAATACGACAAATATGCACATTTAAGGTAAACAATTAAACTAATATTATAAATTAATAATTAAAACTTCGTTGGGCATTACCCACGAATTTCTCTCTGCATTAGCACGAATTTTGTAGGCAGGGGATCACTAAAACAACTCGCTAAATTTATCAAATGCAAGAATAAGGTGCCCACCAAAACATAGAGAAGATAGCAAGGGAAAAACAAAGCCCCAAAAAGGGAAATTTGTGGTGTTTTCGGACAATACTATATTGTGTAAAACGTTGGGATAAGTCACCAGTTTAGAGGCGAATTGTTGAAGTAAAAGCTGGAACGAATTACCAATGTAGAAACGATTCGTGGAGGAAACAATTCCTGGCTAAAGGTTAACGCAATGTGTGTTCCATGTTGTGCAGTTTGTGAAGAACTGGGCGAATGATATCAACGCATAAAAAAGGGAGGAAATAAACGCCCTGATAAAACACAAGGCTTGGTGGAAAATTATAGCTCCTCGTGGATAAAAAGTATCTGGAGGTGATCGGTACCTGACATTCCCTTTTCTTTTTAAAAGGAGAGTCAACGATTTACTAGTAGCTACAGGCAGAAGGAAAGCACGTCTTAAGGGATTGACCGTGCTATCGAGGGATAATCTATTTGGAAAGGAGGTGAGGAACAAATGCATACGTTTTAAAGAAACTCAACAGCAAAAGCATCCCCAAAACTTTTGGTCCACAGGAAATTCAGTGATGGATTTTAGACCTATGTTCTAAAACTGCCCCTAATATCAACAGTCTGATCATGCATTCTTTATAATTAATCTAAGAAGATAATATGTTTCCAACCCAAGAAAGGGGGTGTGTAAAAAACTACAATCAGAAAGCAAGTAAAACAAAAGGGTCCACTAGTAAAAACTTAAGGGAATACGAGAATCGATTCTTCATAAAGCTTTACACAAATTCTCATTCATTAACTAATTACAAAAATTAAAACATCACATAACTCATAATTACAACAACTTACGATAATTATAATGACAATCAAATTAAAACTTAAGGAAATTCGATCTCAGAATAGGATTACCTTAACCGGCGACGAAGATGTTTCCCCACACTTGCGCTCCATCCAGCTCCCCGCTTGCTAACCATGAATACCTGACCGGTACCTCCCATCCAATGCTAGGGGTACTCTTCTTCCCCCTTAGACCCCCGAGCCACAAAGGGGCCATGCACACAACTAGAGAAAGCTAACTCCCAGCTCTTCTCTCAAGGTCGAGCTACCACTCTCTATTCAAGCTGGGCATCCAAACTCCCACAAGAAAAATCATCCAAGAAATTTTTTTCCAGCGTAACCTTACGCATACTAGTCATGATCCATTCCCCTTCTCTTCCATTTATTTTATAGAGTTCTCTTAATGACTAGTTTCCAAAATGCACATTCAATTATTATGTTAAATTTTTATTAGAAATATTCTCCCCCATACACTTGTCACTTGATCCCTTACTTGCATCAGAAATTAATTTAATTAATTTGATTAAATTGCCAATTTCCCTCACCCACCTAAAAGTGTCCTAAAAACGCTGCTCGATGTCCCTTTATTACCTCACATTCCCTTAAATATTGACACCTTTCAGAATTAGCAAGTTTTCCACATAGACATCAATTAATTTTCTTGGATAATTTAATTCTCCTTTAAATTCTAAATTTGATTTTTCTCTATCCCCCATTTATTAATGGATTAATTAATTTTTAGACCTCATACCCTATTTAGACCTAGGATTTAATTTCACTAGGCTTAGCAATTTTTATTTTTATTTTAAAGGGAAATTTTATAACTAATAAACTTTACTCATACAACATTTATTTTAAGGCTAACCATGTCCAAATAAGATATTGTTTTCTAGGCACCTAGGTTCATTGACTCACCACTGTTAAAAACAAATCGCCACATGCCCTTCAGGACTCACTACGTGCTCCAAGGGTGCCACTCGCCTTTATCCATGTTTCATTCATGCGACGTGGCCTTCAAGACGCACTATGTGCTCCAAGGGTGCCACTCGCCTTTTGACTGATTCTGGTAGACGTCTGCCCTTGCAGTCAATACTCCGTCGGGAGACCTTGTGGGAGACTAAGGGCCTCTAAGGAATAAGGACCCTACCTTACTGCGCTCCCCTTATAATCTTCGTGGGTGTCTGTCTCAGTCTACCCTCACGGCATCGTGGATCTCTTGAACTAGGTAATCGTTAACCTACAGTTCAAGCCACGCCGAGAGTGCTAGTAAGTTGTGGCAGGGATGTTTCCACACCTATCCCTCAATATCTCTAGTTGTCGTGCATGACCCCTTTACTTCAAATGTGAGTTTGATTAGCAAGCGATCGTCAACCTACATCCATTAACAAACATGTTAGTGATCCATAAACAACATCATAATATTATTCATATGTCACATATGCAATAGCAGAAATACACAAACCATAAATATTCCACTCCCTAACACAATTCGGAGTCCAAGGAGGTCCATCGAGGCCATCGACATCCTCAATATTCCAAGAGTCATGCACAATCAGGAGAAACCACTCAATAGCTCTTGTCTATACATAATAACATAACATAACATCATAAATCACAATCTCATCATCAGAATCCCTAAGAAAAGCAGTCACTCGTATAATGAACTGGATCACTTTCATGCCAGTGTCCTCAAAGAATAAGTCACATAAGAAATGAATGCAAGAGAGGGATGTTACATACACCCCCTCTTGTTTTAAACTTTGTCCTGAAGTTTCAAAGTATACAAGTGCAAAAATAAAGTATCTGACAATATCTAAATGTCTAGCTATCAAACAAAAAAGGAAACTATTGATGCATATCATATGCATCCTCCCAGGTAGCCGATTGTGGACTATAATTGTCCCACTGGACCTTAACCTTATCAAAAGTTCGAGGTCATAGCTATCGAATGCGATGGTCTAGAAAGAAGATTGGCTCCGTTGTGAGTGCCCTCTCGCCCAACATTCACCAAGAACTCAAGTTAATTACATGCGTAGGATCACTATCCTAAAGTCACACATAGATACAAGATAAATATCGAGAAACACCTCAAGGAATGAGGCATGGTTAGCCGTTAGGCCCTTCATAGGTATGGTCACGTGATGCGCATCAACAAAACCATTCTGTCGATCTTGCGCTTCTTCCGACCCTTTTTAATTATTTGTATTTGTTCATCCAATACTTGGATCACTTCTGGTCCTACCAGGACCCCATCCTCGAGTTGATCCCAACTCAAAGGCGTCTTCCATGGTCGCCCATAAAGAAACTCAAATGGATCCATCTTATTGGCACTTTGATAGATGTTGTTGTAAGCCAACTCTACCAATGGCAAGAACTATTCCCAACATTTATGTTGGTCCAACATACGTATACACAACATGACCTTCCAAAGTTTGGTTCATTTGTTTTTTCTACCCATCTACCTCCAGGTGATACGTGATACTAAATTTAAGTTGGGTTCCCAAGGCCTCTTGGAAACTAGTCCAAAATCATCCTATAAACACCGATCCTCGATCGGATATGATCCTTTTGGTATGTCTAGCAGTCTCAATATCTCGCTTATATAAAATCTAGCTATACCTGGTGCCTAATGTGTCATACGTGCAGGGTCAAATGTGAACTCTTCATCAGAGTGTCAACTATCACGAAAATTGAGTCATGCCTCCTTGCCATCAGCGACAATTTCCCCAATGAATTTCATCGAAATGACCTCTCATTCGATTCCAGAATAGTCGGTGGTCGTAGAAATACTATCAGATTCTATGCTCAACCTTCACCTTCCAACCTTCTAGACATCTTACCATGCAGTTGACGATGTCCGCCTGTATCCCTTCTAGAAGAATAAGGGCTTAAGGTATGTCCTCACCTTTATGACTCTGGAATGAGCCATCTACACCACTCTATGAGCTTTGCATAAGATTAAACTTCTCAATTCATCATTGGGATGTAAGTAAATCTGATTATTATATATCAATGATCTGTCGTTGTCCACAGTATATCCCTCAATTTTGGTACCAACATGGTGTCTTGTCCAATAGAATTCCTTAACCTCTTTATACCAGTCATCATCGCACTATAGTTAGAATCATTTCACGAAGATTCGTTTAGAGAGGCAATACCGACAATAGGCATGGTCTCTAACTCAATGCACCCGCCTCTATTCATTGTTCCTTTTATGTAGGAAATCTCAAAATCGTACTCGCTAAGCCATTCTGACCAATGCCTTTGCAACACGTTCAAGTCACTTGGCATAATAAGGTGTTGCAAACCACAGTGGTCCATTTTTTTTTTGTTTGAAATTTCATCCAATCAGGTAGTGTCCCCACACTCTCAGGAAATAAACAGTGGCTAATAACTCCAATTCGTGCGCCACATAGTTCTCCCCATGATTTCTTAACTTTCTCGATATGCAAGTGATCTCTCGACCATCTTGCATCAAGACTCCACCTAAGCCTTCATTGGATGCATTGGTGCATACTAGGAAGTTCTCATCCATGTCAGGTACTTTTAGTATTGGCACTGTCGTCAACAGCTCCTGGAACCTTCAAAATGCTTCCGCACATTTCTCTGTCTATACAAACTTATTGTTCTTCTTCTACAACTCCGTAATCGGATTTGCTATCTTTGAAAAACCATCAATGAACCATCAATTATATCCCGCTAAACCCATGAAGCCACATACTTTAGGGACGTTCATCAGTGCAGGTCATTCCATAATAGCCTCCACCTTCGACGGATCCACAACAATACCTTCCTCGGAGATAACATGCCCTAAGAAATTAATCCTCGATAACATTGCGATCGTCTCCCGTAATTCGTTCTCTCGCAACACTATAGTACCAAGCATAAAATTTTGTCGTGATATTACGTCATCTAAGAATATATCAAAATGTCATCAAGTAATACTCGATGGTAGTCAATCAGAGCCTCCACGACCCATCCTTCTTCCATATGAAAATAACAAGAGCACCCCAAGGCAACACACCTAGGCGTATAAGTCCTAGATCGAACAACTCCTTCAGTTTCATTTTCAACTCCTGTTCTCAGGGGTTGATATCCGATAAGGCGTTCTTGCTATCAGTTTAGTTTTAGATTTTAAGTCGATGGTAAATTCCATCTTGGCTTCAGGAAATGCACCTAGTAATTCTTCTGAGAATGGCATCTGCAATCTCTCATACTACCGAAAGGTTTTCTAATCCTTCCGCCACACCCTTGACATTCTGCGCTAAGTATGCATATAACTGGCATCCTTACGCATGCTCTCTTGTAGTTGTAAGGAAGAAATGAACCTCATATATACTCCCTGGTTCCTTCCTACTAACAATCGTCTCTTTCCCTCATCATCGACCCAAATCAATCGTTTCATCTTACATTTGAGTATTGCCTCAAGCGATTCCACCCAATCCGCTCTAATCACGTCGTTAAGGTCTTACACTATTCCCCAAGTTAAAGCAATAGTTCATACTCCCTTCCTTCAACCATCTGGTTGGCACCTGAAGCCATATCGATGGATCTAAACTCGTCTAGTCGAATGCCTTTATCTGAATTTCTTCAACGCGGTACTAGAAATAGATCTCTCTATAGCACCGGGATCTAACAAATACTAATTTTGGTTGGCGATAGTACCCGATACCTCGAGCACAGTGGTATGGCGCTCGACCTGGAGGTTATTCACCACGATCAAGAATCTTGTGGGCTATTCCCATCTCCACAACGATAGTGTGTCCTGCTGACCTGACCACTCTGGCCTTTTCAACCAGACAGTCTTGCTGGTAAGGTGGATCTCCACATGTCCAGCCCCCATTTCTGGTATAGTACCCCTGGCCCCAAAGTAGAAGCCACTGTCTTACCAGGCTGAAACCCTAGTCTGTTGTGCTAAACAAGCTTAACAATTGTTATTGTTGAATGTCATGGTCCCCTGTAGGGGATTTTCTGTTGAGGAACCCATCGTCGAGGTGTCGGGAAAAAGGGTTCTATAGACGTATCTTGATACCAAGATGTCTTGTCTGGTTGGTGTCTGATGTTGTTGTGCACCAGATTTCGTCACTCCAAATGGTATTGCAGGAGTCCTGCCCTGAATCTTGCGGTTAAATCTTCTTCAGCTAAGAGGCCTACTAGACTGCATCATGCAACGTACGAGGCATTTAGACCCCCAACTTTGCACGAAGCTCGAGTTATGGCCACACATGAACTTGTTGACCTCTAGCTTCTTTGTGTTCAGATGCGGGGCATACCGAAGTATCCCCATAAATCTAATATCATAATATGGAACCTTATGACCACCTTGTCGTAATGCGCTGAACTCATCGAGTTGGCACTCAATGAATTCCTTTAACAATTAATTCTCTCGAAACCGTTCATCGAACCGTTCCCATAGCACGGCTCCGAAGACCATGTTTATTTGAGGTAGGAGCACCTTCCACCTTATAAGAGCACTCCCCTTTAGTTGAAGACCACCATGGGGACCTTCATGCTGGAGGTCGTAACCGTAAAGTGAAAATCACATCACCTTGTTCTCCAGCTATGCCTCGATGACTGAGCCATCCATGGGACTTGTGAACTTGGGAACCAAATATTCTAGAGTTTTCCATGAACACGACCAATACTAGTTGTGCACGTTGTGGACCCTCAAGGGTACAGGCACCCTTGCCTTATCTTAGTACGGACAATTAGTAAAGACCTCTGACATTTTCCTGGAAGGACCCTGTCAGACCCAATGAAATCCGCTCATGCTCAATACTTGTTCTTCTCCTTGGGGTTTGGACCCCTCTAGTGCAGGTGCTACTAGAGGCGTCACGCCTCCTCCCCTGGCACCATGTTGCAAATCTCTACAAGGTCCTATAACTATGATTACCACAAGGACAAGTTAATGATTCAATTAGCGTTGAGTATTAATCAAGGGATTAATTTAGTGCAAGGTGTGTCTATCCACAGTCGCAGGGTTGAACCCGCTCTGATACCATATGTAATGGACCCCGTCATTACGACAACAAAAGTGACATACAACAAGTAATTTTTTTTTTCCTTTTTTGCTACGTTAGGTAAATAAAACATCATAATAAATAACAACATCCTCGACACATATTTCACATATAATAATGAAACAATATCAATGCATAACCATCAATTACGATACAATGTAGACACATCATCATCGTCATGAACCATAACGCGCATACCGACGTATTAACACATTAATTAAAAGCAGCTCAACATCATCGCATTCCACATTAATAATGAGGAATAAACAAAAAAATCATAAACTCTCATCGACCACATCAATCCATCTACCTAACATCAATTAATCAAGGCACAATAGTAATCCTTCACATAACACATAGTAGACCATAATAAATCCAAGGCACCAACAATTATCGGTTATTTTTGTGGTGCAGATCTCAAACCCTTAGTCACGTACTCATCCATAATTAATGACACAAGAGAAACCAACAGTAACCTAAACATACATCGAATACTAAAGGTGCAATATTTTTCCTTTAACCAATCATACATCACATAAATTTCCAAGGCGCAAGAGAATTTAATGACCAAACCATCATACAGAGACATAAGATAAGGCGCAAGGTAATCAACTTTATTTTATCGCGCAAGAGTAAACAAATTCTAAAATAAACATGCATCCACACATCCCATAATGCTCGAGTAAATATCAACCTTATTTTCATCACGCCAAGGAAATCCAATCATATATCTAAACATACATCATCAATATTGAAGCGTACCAACAATCTTATTACTTTATCACAGCATAATCCATGGCACAAAGGTACTCATTTAAATCTTAACTGGCGCAAGATCTATAATTCCTAGTCAAACATATGTCAATCATTAATATAGAATCACGAGAGTGAACAACATAATTTAGATGGTGCAAGAGGTTATAAAAGCTTAATCAATTCACTTTCTACATTAATTTAATGGCGCAAGAGTAATCAACTTTAATTTAAAGGCGTATGGTAATTATTCACTTACTTCTCAAGGCGCGTGGTAAACAACCTTTTTAATTGATCACACATCAATCACATTTGAAGGCGCAAGAGGATCTAACTATTGAATGATCAAGCCTTCTCTTTATTTAAGGCACATTGGTAAATAATTTTCTAAAACAATATTTCCTCATGCTAACTCCAAGGCGCAAGAATAATCATGAATTAAATTTCATGGTGCGAAGGCAAATCTAATCGCACCACCCATTACACATCAATAAAAGACACAATCACCCCATATGACACATGCCAAGGATTAAAAGAGTAAGGAACAATGAGACAAGGATAATAGAACCATTGTACCAACCACAAGCAAGGCCCCGTGAGCATCAATTCGAGTAAAACTTGGGGGATTCACTAGTGCTTAACCCATTTGTTTAGGACTTATAAAATTATCCCAGGGAAACAACAATGCAACTCTAAACCAATCAACAAGTCAACCCATTGTCAAGTAGTGGAGAGGGTGCTAAGGTGCCTCTCAAAAACCTTAATCAATCAAAAGGGGGTGGGAAGCAAGGAAATACTGAAACACATAGCACCCTAATAACAAGAGGACATAAGATCACTAACAAAGGATTAGCCACCAAACTGGACATGTACAAATGTTGAACCAATCCCCTCACATTATACTTAAATTATCCATAGCAAACAACTATCGGTTAAAGTTCTTAGTCAATGCGATAAAGGATTTAAGCCTGTTACACATTATTTTCATCATCCCTATGACCGTTAATGATGTAAACCTATCATTTGTCTTTAAAAGGATCAGTGGCCCAAATTCCTGAGGAAAAAAGGGAAAAGAACTTTGCCTGAGAGAAGAAATTGTATTTTCCTTTGTAAAAAACCTATTAAGGAAGGTCGTCACAAGCTGCACTATATATAGGGTGTGACGATGCCTGATCGTCACCCGCTGCTCTAAATCTAGGCTGCGACATCTCTGCAGGTTGCACTATACTTAGGGTGCAACGATTTATGTACATGGGAAAAACAATCATCTTCTCGATGCTTCTAGAAGAAGAAGATTCTATGGTGAGGTGGCCTCCGATTGGTTTGGATCTTGCTCACTTTTATGATTTAGTAGGATCATCATAACCTCCTCACCTTATCCTCTTCAACTTATAAAAGGAGAGGAGATCTCATGGAAAAAGTTAGATTGGATTGAGTTTGAGTTTTTGGAGATTGGTAGCTTGGTTAGATTGACTTTGAGTTTTGCTTTGTCAAGATAGATTGTGAGAGACTTTCATATCTATAGTCTCAGAATTCTTGGAGCAGAAGTGTGTGGGAAACAAGGGTTTTTTGGAAGGGACCTTACAACATCAAGGCTTTGGTTTTAATCTCTCTTTCTATTATTTAATACAGATGCACTTTTCTTTCCTATATGAATCTTATTTGTCTGTATTGTATGTTTCATTGATCACATACATAGTTTCATATCAAGTACGCTCTGTTATTCTTGTCTTCGTTGGCTTTTGTTCCTTTGTAGATATTTCTCCATAAGCCTTACGACAGAGATTGGATTGCATTGATGAAGTTGGATCTTCGATATTTAAAAGGTATGTCCTAGATCCATTTCTCATTTGATAATTGAAATGTAAGGAAAGAGTAGTGTATTGTCTTGTTTTTTTCTAGTTTCATAGTGAATCTAGGGGGATTGATTTGTGTCTACACTTAACAATTAGCTCGATAACAAAATTGGCGACCATATTGGGGAACAGATTGTTTTCCCAGTTTGTCTTTATTTCTTGCTTTGATTGCCTGGGTTCTATTTTCTGAGTCACTGGGAGATCCAAATGAACTCTTTGACTGTTTAAATTCACTGGAAAAACCTTTTTACCTTTTATTTTTTGCATTTTTCCTTTGATCATCGCACCCTTCTTTGAGGGACAGTGCGACGATTTAGGATCGATGCACCCTACCTTTTGACACAGTGCGACATCGTCGCACTGTATTTTTCGTCTAGCCTGCGACGATCAAGGATCCTCGCACTATGTTAGTCTGATATCCTGCGAAGATTGTGTGAAAAAATAAATTTTGGTGTTTTTCCTTGCCCAGATCTGTGATAAGTGTTTTGGGGTGATTTTTTGAGTCTAATTACAGTCTGCTTGACATATTTCAATCTCCTTTTAGTCATCTTTTCTTTGTTTTA
>ML785696.1:107063-132581 GCA_009831015.1 Picea engelmannii | reverse complement strand
GAATTAGCAAGTTTTCCACATAGACATCAATTAATTTTCTTGGATAATTTAATTCTCCTTTAAATTCTAAATTTGATTTTTCTCTATCCCCCATTTATTAATGGATTAATTAATTTTTAGACCTCATACCCTATTTAGACCTAGGATTTAATTTCACTAGGCTTAGCAATTTTTATTTTTATTTTAAAGGGAAATTTTATAACTAATAAACTTTACTCATACAACATTTATTTTAAGGCTAACCATGTCCAAATAAGATATTGTTTTCTAGGCACCTAGGTTCATTGACTCACCACTGTTAAAAACAAATCGCCACATGCCCTTCAGGACTCACTACGTGCTCCAAGGGTGCCACTCGCCTTTATCCATGTTTCATTCATGCGACGTGGCCTTCAAGACGCACTATGTGCTCCAAGGGTGCCACTCGCCTTTTGACTGATTCTGGTAGACGTCTGCCCTTGCAGTCAATACTCCGTCGGGAGACCTTGTGGGAGACTAAGGGCCTCTAAGGAATAAGGACCCTACCTTACTGCGCTCCCCTTATAATCTTCGTGGGTGTCTGTCTCAGTCTACCCTCACGGCATCGTGGATCTCTTGAACTAGGTAATCGTTAACCTACAGTTCAAGCCACGCCGAGAGTGCTAGTAAGTTGTGGCAGGGATGTTTCCACACCTATCCCTCAATATCTCTAGTTGTCGTGCATGACCCCTTTACTTCAAATGTGAGTTTGATTAGCAAGCGATCGTCAACCTACATCCATTAACAAACATGTTAGTGATCCATAAACAACATCATAATATTATTCATATGTCACATATGCAATAGCAGAAATACACAAACCATAAATATTCCACTCCCTAACACAATTCGGAGTCCAAGGAGGTCCATCGAGGCCATCGACATCCTCAATATTCCAAGAGTCATGCACAATCAGGAGAAACCACTCAATAGCTCTTGTCTATACATAATAACATAACATAACATCATAAATCACAATCTCATCATCAGAATCCCTAAGAAAAGCAGTCACTCGTATAATGAACTGGATCACTTTCATGCCAGTGTCCTCAAAGAATAAGTCACATAAGAAATGAATGCAAGAGAGGGATGTTACATACACCCCCTCTTGTTTTAAACTTTGTCCTGAAGTTTCAAAGTATACAAGTGCAAAAATAAAGTATCTGACAATATCTAAATGTCTAGCTATCAAACAAAAAAGGAAACTATTGATGCATATCATATGCATCCTCCCAGGTAGCCGATTGTGGACTATAATTGTCCCACTGGACCTTAACCTTATCAAAAGTTCGAGGTCATAGCTATCGAATGCGATGGTCTAGAAAGAAGATTGGCTCCGTTGTGAGTGCCCTCTCGCCCAACATTCACCAAGAACTCAAGTTAATTACATGCGTAGGATCACTATCCTAAAGTCACACATAGATACAAGATAAATATCGAGAAACACCTCAAGGAATGAGGCATGGTTAGCCGTTAGGCCCTTCATAGGTATGGTCACGTGATGCGCATCAACAAAACCATTCTGTCGATCTTGCGCTTCTTCCGACCCTTTTTAATTATTTGTATTTGTTCATCCAATACTTGGATCACTTCTGGTCCTACCAGGACCCCATCCTCGAGTTGATCCCAACTCAAAGGCGTCTTCCATGGTCGCCCATAAAGAAACTCAAATGGATCCATCTTATTGGCACTTTGATAGATGTTGTTGTAAGCCAACTCTACCAATGGCAAGAACTATTCCCAACATTTATGTTGGTCCAACATACGTATACACAACATGACCTTCCAAAGTTTGGTTCATTTGTTTTTTCTACCCATCTACCTCCAGGTGATACGTGATACTAAATTTAAGTTGGGTTCCCAAGGCCTCTTGGAAACTAGTCCAAAATCATCCTATAAACACCGATCCTCGATCGGATATGATCCTTTTGGTATGTCTAGCAGTCTCAATATCTCGCTTATATAAAATCTAGCTATACCTGGTGCCTAATGTGTCATACGTGCAGGGTCAAATGTGAACTCTTCATCAGAGTGTCAACTATCACGAAAATTGAGTCATGCCTCCTTGCCATCAGCGACAATTTCCCCAATGAATTTCATCGAAATGACCTCTCATTCGATTCCAGAATAGTCGGTGGTCGTAGAAATACTATCAGATTCTATGCTCAACCTTCACCTTCCAACCTTCTAGACATCTTACCATGCAGTTGACGATGTCCGCCTGTATCCCTTCTAGAAGAATAAGGGCTTAAGGTATGTCCTCACCTTTATGACTCTGGAATGAGCCATCTACACCACTCTATGAGCTTTGCATAAGATTAAACTTCTCAATTCATCATTGGGATGTAAGTAAATCTGATTATTATATATCAATGATCTGTCGTTGTCCACAGTATATCCCTCAATTTTGGTACCAACATGGTGTCTTGTCCAATAGAATTCCTTAACCTCTTTATACCAGTCATCATCGCACTATAGTTAGAATCATTTCACGAAGATTCGTTTAGAGAGGCAATACCGACAATAGGCATGGTCTCTAACTCAATGCACCCGCCTCTATTCATTGTTCCTTTTATGTAGGAAATCTCAAAATCGTACTCGCTAAGCCATTCTGACCAATGCCTTTGCAACACGTTCAAGTCACTTGGCATAATAAGGTGTTGCAAACCACAGTGGTCCATTTTTTTTTTGTTTGAAATTTCATCCAATCAGGTAGTGTCCCCACACTCTCAGGAAATAAACAGTGGCTAATAACTCCAATTCGTGCGCCACATAGTTCTCCCCATGATTTCTTAACTTTCTCGATATGCAAGTGATCTCTCGACCATCTTGCATCAAGACTCCACCTAAGCCTTCATTGGATGCATTGGTGCATACTAGGAAGTTCTCATCCATGTCAGGTACTTTTAGTATTGGCACTGTCGTCAACAGCTCCTGGAACCTTCAAAATGCTTCCGCACATTTCTCTGTCTATACAAACTTATTGTTCTTCTTCTACAACTCCGTAATCGGATTTGCTATCTTTGAAAAACCATCAATGAACCATCAATTATATCCCGCTAAACCCATGAAGCCACATACTTTAGGGACGTTCATCAGTGCAGGTCATTCCATAATAGCCTCCACCTTCGACGGATCCACAACAATACCTTCCTCGGAGATAACATGCCCTAAGAAATTAATCCTCGATAACATTGCGATCGTCTCCCGTAATTCGTTCTCTCGCAACACTATAGTACCAAGCATAAAATTTTGTCGTGATATTACGTCATCTAAGAATATATCAAAATGTCATCAAGTAATACTCGATGGTAGTCAATCAGAGCCTCCACGACCCATCCTTCTTCCATATGAAAATAACAAGAGCACCCCAAGGCAACACACCTAGGCGTATAAGTCCTAGATCGAACAACTCCTTCAGTTTCATTTTCAACTCCTGTTCTCAGGGGTTGATATCCGATAAGGCGTTCTTGCTATCAGTTTAGTTTTAGATTTTAAGTCGATGGTAAATTCCATCTTGGCTTCAGGAAATGCACCTAGTAATTCTTCTGAGAATGGCATCTGCAATCTCTCATACTACCGAAAGGTTTTCTAATCCTTCCGCCACACCCTTGACATTCTGCGCTAAGTATGCATATAACTGGCATCCTTACGCATGCTCTCTTGTAGTTGTAAGGAAGAAATGAACCTCATATATACTCCCTGGTTCCTTCCTACTAACAATCGTCTCTTTCCCTCATCATCGACCCAAATCAATCGTTTCATCTTACATTTGAGTATTGCCTCAAGCGATTCCACCCAATCCGCTCTAATCACGTCGTTAAGGTCTTACACTATTCCCCAAGTTAAAGCAATAGTTCATACTCCCTTCCTTCAACCATCTGGTTGGCACCTGAAGCCATATCGATGGATCTAAACTCGTCTAGTCGAATGCCTTTATCTGAATTTCTTCAACGCGGTACTAGAAATAGATCTCTCTATAGCACCGGGATCTAACAAATACTAATTTTGGTTGGCGATAGTACCCGATACCTCGAGCACAGTGGTATGGCGCTCGACCTGGAGGTTATTCACCACGATCAAGAATCTTGTGGGCTATTCCCATCTCCACAACGATAGTGTGTCCTGCTGACCTGACCACTCTGGCCTTTTCAACCAGACAGTCTTGCTGGTAAGGTGGATCTCCACATGTCCAGCCCCCATTTCTGGTATAGTACCCCTGGCCCCAAAGTAGAAGCCACTGTCTTACCAGGCTGAAACCCTAGTCTGTTGTGCTAAACAAGCTTAACAATTGTTATTGTTGAATGTCATGGTCCCCTGTAGGGGATTTTCTGTTGAGGAACCCATCGTCGAGGTGTCGGGAAAAAGGGTTCTATAGACGTATCTTGATACCAAGATGTCTTGTCTGGTTGGTGTCTGATGTTGTTGTGCACCAGATTTCGTCACTCCAAATGGTATTGCAGGAGTCCTGCCCTGAATCTTGCGGTTAAATCTTCTTCAGCTAAGAGGCCTACTAGACTGCATCATGCAACGTACGAGGCATTTAGACCCCCAACTTTGCACGAAGCTCGAGTTATGGCCACACATGAACTTGTTGACCTCTAGCTTCTTTGTGTTCAGATGCGGGGCATACCGAAGTATCCCCATAAATCTAATATCATAATATGGAACCTTATGACCACCTTGTCGTAATGCGCTGAACTCATCGAGTTGGCACTCAATGAATTCCTTTAACAATTAATTCTCTCGAAACCGTTCATCGAACCGTTCCCATAGCACGGCTCCGAAGACCATGTTTATTTGAGGTAGGAGCACCTTCCACCTTATAAGAGCACTCCCCTTTAGTTGAAGACCACCATGGGGACCTTCATGCTGGAGGTCGTAACCGTAAAGTGAAAATCACATCACCTTGTTCTCCAGCTATGCCTCGATGACTGAGCCATCCATGGGACTTGTGAACTTGGGAACCAAATATTCTAGAGTTTTCCATGAACACGACCAATACTAGTTGTGCACGTTGTGGACCCTCAAGGGTACAGGCACCCTTGCCTTATCTTAGTACGGACAATTAGTAAAGACCTCTGACATTTTCCTGGAAGGACCCTGTCAGACCCAATGAAATCCGCTCATGCTCAATACTTGTTCTTCTCCTTGGGGTTTGGACCCCTCTAGTGCAGGTGCTACTAGAGGCGTCACGCCTCCTCCCCTGGCACCATGTTGCAAATCTCTACAAGGTCCTATAACTATGATTACCACAAGGACAAGTTAATGATTCAATTAGCGTTGAGTATTAATCAAGGGATTAATTTAGTGCAAGGTGTGTCTATCCACAGTCGCAGGGTTGAACCCGCTCTGATACCATATGTAATGGACCCCGTCATTACGACAACAAAAGTGACATACAACAAGTAATTTTTTTTTTCCTTTTTTGCTACGTTAGGTAAATAAAACATCATAATAAATAACAACATCCTCGACACATATTTCACATATAATAATGAAACAATATCAATGCATAACCATCAATTACGATACAATGTAGACACATCATCATCGTCATGAACCATAACGCGCATACCGACGTATTAACACATTAATTAAAAGCAGCTCAACATCATCGCATTCCACATTAATAATGAGGAATAAACAAAAAAATCATAAACTCTCATCGACCACATCAATCCATCTACCTAACATCAATTAATCAAGGCACAATAGTAATCCTTCACATAACACATAGTAGACCATAATAAATCCAAGGCACCAACAATTATCGGTTATTTTTGTGGTGCAGATCTCAAACCCTTAGTCACGTACTCATCCATAATTAATGACACAAGAGAAACCAACAGTAACCTAAACATACATCGAATACTAAAGGTGCAATATTTTTCCTTTAACCAATCATACATCACATAAATTTCCAAGGCGCAAGAGAATTTAATGACCAAACCATCATACAGAGACATAAGATAAGGCGCAAGGTAATCAACTTTATTTTATCGCGCAAGAGTAAACAAATTCTAAAATAAACATGCATCCACACATCCCATAATGCTCGAGTAAATATCAACCTTATTTTCATCACGCCAAGGAAATCCAATCATATATCTAAACATACATCATCAATATTGAAGCGTACCAACAATCTTATTACTTTATCACAGCATAATCCATGGCACAAAGGTACTCATTTAAATCTTAACTGGCGCAAGATCTATAATTCCTAGTCAAACATATGTCAATCATTAATATAGAATCACGAGAGTGAACAACATAATTTAGATGGTGCAAGAGGTTATAAAAGCTTAATCAATTCACTTTCTACATTAATTTAATGGCGCAAGAGTAATCAACTTTAATTTAAAGGCGTATGGTAATTATTCACTTACTTCTCAAGGCGCGTGGTAAACAACCTTTTTAATTGATCACACATCAATCACATTTGAAGGCGCAAGAGGATCTAACTATTGAATGATCAAGCCTTCTCTTTATTTAAGGCACATTGGTAAATAATTTTCTAAAACAATATTTCCTCATGCTAACTCCAAGGCGCAAGAATAATCATGAATTAAATTTCATGGTGCGAAGGCAAATCTAATCGCACCACCCATTACACATCAATAAAAGACACAATCACCCCATATGACACATGCCAAGGATTAAAAGAGTAAGGAACAATGAGACAAGGATAATAGAACCATTGTACCAACCACAAGCAAGGCCCCGTGAGCATCAATTCGAGTAAAACTTGGGGGATTCACTAGTGCTTAACCCATTTGTTTAGGACTTATAAAATTATCCCAGGGAAACAACAATGCAACTCTAAACCAATCAACAAGTCAACCCATTGTCAAGTAGTGGAGAGGGTGCTAAGGTGCCTCTCAAAAACCTTAATCAATCAAAAGGGGGTGGGAAGCAAGGAAATACTGAAACACATAGCACCCTAATAACAAGAGGACATAAGATCACTAACAAAGGATTAGCCACCAAACTGGACATGTACAAATGTTGAACCAATCCCCTCACATTATACTTAAATTATCCATAGCAAACAACTATCGGTTAAAGTTCTTAGTCAATGCGATAAAGGATTTAAGCCTGTTACACATTATTTTCATCATCCCTATGACCGTTAATGATGTAAACCTATCATTTGTCTTTAAAAGGATCAGTGGCCCAAATTCCTGAGGAAAAAAGGGAAAAGAACTTTGCCTGAGAGAAGAAATTGTATTTTCCTTTGTAAAAAACCTATTAAGGAAGGTCGTCACAAGCTGCACTATATATAGGGTGTGACGATGCCTGATCGTCACCCGCTGCTCTAAATCTAGGCTGCGACATCTCTGCAGGTTGCACTATACTTAGGGTGCAACGATTTATGTACATGGGAAAAACAATCATCTTCTCGATGCTTCTAGAAGAAGAAGATTCTATGGTGAGGTGGCCTCCGATTGGTTTGGATCTTGCTCACTTTTATGATTTAGTAGGATCATCATAACCTCCTCACCTTATCCTCTTCAACTTATAAAAGGAGAGGAGATCTCATGGAAAAAGTTAGATTGGATTGAGTTTGAGTTTTTGGAGATTGGTAGCTTGGTTAGATTGACTTTGAGTTTTGCTTTGTCAAGATAGATTGTGAGAGACTTTCATATCTATAGTCTCAGAATTCTTGGAGCAGAAGTGTGTGGGAAACAAGGGTTTTTTGGAAGGGACCTTACAACATCAAGGCTTTGGTTTTAATCTCTCTTTCTATTATTTAATACAGATGCACTTTTCTTTCCTATATGAATCTTATTTGTCTGTATTGTATGTTTCATTGATCACATACATAGTTTCATATCAAGTACGCTCTGTTATTCTTGTCTTCGTTGGCTTTTGTTCCTTTGTAGATATTTCTCCATAAGCCTTACGACAGAGATTGGATTGCATTGATGAAGTTGGATCTTCGATATTTAAAAGGTATGTCCTAGATCCATTTCTCATTTGATAATTGAAATGTAAGGAAAGAGTAGTGTATTGTCTTGTTTTTTTCTAGTTTCATAGTGAATCTAGGGGGATTGATTTGTGTCTACACTTAACAATTAGCTCGATAACAAAATTGGCGACCATATTGGGGAACAGATTGTTTTCCCAGTTTGTCTTTATTTCTTGCTTTGATTGCCTGGGTTCTATTTTCTGAGTCACTGGGAGATCCAAATGAACTCTTTGACTGTTTAAATTCACTGGAAAAACCTTTTTACCTTTTATTTTTTGCATTTTTCCTTTGATCATCGCACCCTTCTTTGAGGGACAGTGCGACGATTTAGGATCGATGCACCCTACCTTTTGACACAGTGCGACATCGTCGCACTGTATTTTTCGTCTAGCCTGCGACGATCAAGGATCCTCGCACTATGTTAGTCTGATATCCTGCGAAGATTGTGTGAAAAAATAAATTTTGGTGTTTTTCCTTGCCCAGATCTGTGATAAGTGTTTTGGGGTGATTTTTTGAGTCTAATTACAGTCTGCTTGACATATTTCAATCTCCTTTTAGTCATCTTTTCTTTGTTTTATCTTGTGTGCTTTTGAAAGATTTGATCTCTTTCTTTGAGTGTCTTTCAGTTACAAAGCATTGTTTTTCTTTAGAATTCTTTGGTGAAAGAACTTTTTTTTCTTTTATTGAATAGTTCCCAATAAAAGTGAATAGTTGTTTGGGTTGCTTTGTTTTATAGAGATTTGCTATTACTTTTAGCTATCTTTGAAACAAAAAATCTTAATTTCTTGCTTTGCATTAGTTTGGGGGCATCTTTGCATTTGAAGTAGCGAAATTGCATGGTTTTTGGGGGGGTCAAGAATCGTGTATTGGTGTACAGTCTCTTTGGCTCATTTCTTGAAAATATTGATATTGATGAGTTTAATAAGATTTTGGGACATTGTGCATTTGGTAATGATAAACGTTTTCTCCTTCTCGTAATATAGCTTTCATCAAAACGAAATATTTGCATTTTCATTTCTTTTCATTGTTTAGAGTTGATCAAAACATCATTTAGTCCACGCCATTTTCCTCTTGAGTAACAACAGCCTTAAAATAAAGTGCTTATAAAAATTGATTAGACATTTTTATATTTTATGGTAGCAAACCTACATTAGATTAGTTGTAGGGATTTGGAATAGGTGTGAAAGATAAATTTCCAAAGCTATAAAAAAACATAGTATATTGTGATATAGAGAGTTCAAATCCACTTGCTACATTTTTTCCTGGGAAGCCCTTCTAACTCAAGGGTCAAACCTGAGGTCGCATTAACACTGACAGAGTTACTCACCCTTCTCTACTGGTCTTGGTGTAGATATTGTGCATATTATTGAGGGTCAATTGAGGGTATACCCACGATTATGTGTGGGAGATTCTTGAGTTAGTTTTGGGCTTAGATACCCTTCCCTTGCGCGTGGATCAGACTGTCGATTGTTTCCCCAGGAATAATTGTCGTAATTGGTAACCTTAGTGTCCTGTCTCTTTAGGGTATTTACATGAGGTGATTGTGGAGGGGAAAGTCTTCATGGTACCTAGAATCGACGTTGGACAAACTCACTCAGGCTCCTTGGAGGGTATACCCATGATTATGTGTGGGAGCTTGCACCAAGGTGTAAGTCTGTTAATCAGGTCCTCAATGTAAATTTTCTACCCACTCTATCTTAGCCCCTTCTTACATTGTTCCCGCGACATTGGATTTCATCGCCAACTAGTGAGTTCATTGTGAGAAGGTTTTGTTTTCTTTCTTTCTTACTAGATTTTTAGCATGTGTTATTTGTTTTCCCTAGTAGACTCTAGGTTGGATCTTTATTTAATGGCTTTAGTTCTCGGAACAACCAATGAGGGAACCCCTTTTCCAGGGGAACCTTTTGTTTTTCCTTCTTATGAAAACATTGGTCCTCCTCACATCGCTACTTTGATCCTTCTGGGTCTCATAATTGGATTACCGGTATGGTTATTTTCCACTCAGGTAATACTGAATGCAGCTAGTTCTTCGGTTGTAATCACTTCCCGCCAAGAACATCAACCTAATGTTGATCCTTTATCATATTCACCTGTAAGATCTTCTTCATCTTCTTCACTTCCAAGGTCTTCTTTCGTTTCATCTTCTTCGCCGAGTGAAATCTATGAAGCTAGTAACTCGGTGGATAAGAAGAAGAAGAAAAGGAGGATTAAGAAGAAGAAAAATAAGCAAGGGTCCAAACTTCCAACCACTGTCGGACATGTTGGAAAAAAACCAGTTACTAATAATCATGTTGGGAGTGTTGATGATGCCAAGATCACCCAAACAACTCATAAGCCCAAGTACCCTTGCAGGATTTGTAAAGGTATCCATCTTCTTAAGGATTTCCCTGGTCTATCCAAGGTTATAGAAGAATGGTCTACACACCCTTGCCAACCCATGTCATCAGCCTCTGAACAACATGTTGATGACCTCCCGTCAACTAGTCAAGATACCATTGGGAAGAACAAAAGTAGAGTCAAGTTCCTGTGTATGTTATGCAGAGGGATTCATCAATGTCCACTTTTCCCTTGTATGGACGAAGCTTCAAAATTACTAGAGGACATGACTATTTCCCAACCTCAACTTCCAGCTGCTTATCGCAAGATTACTCTCGACCCACTTGTAGTTTATGGAATGATTAATCTAGTCGCTTCATCAGTCAGTCCAGTTGATCATGTAGTCAATCTGGTCACGTCCTTAGTTGAACCAGTTGACCAAGTGGTCAATCCAATACCATCCTCGGTCGATCCCACTCTCCCTCTAGAGAATGAAACTTAAGAGGTCAATCCATTTCCACTCGTCGACCCCATTCTCCCCTTGGAGAATGCAACTCAAGTGGTCGATTTGATCTCATCATCAGTCGATCCTACTCTCCCACTAGAGAGTAAACATGATACTGCTCATGTTTTTCTTGTTGATACAAACACCACCGTGCTGGGGGAAATTCCTCCTCTCGTGGAACCCCCTCCAGGTAATGAGGCCATCCATTTTTATTAGGGTGTGCTAACTGGACCTCGTCTTCCCTCTCACATTCCTTTCCAGATTATAGTACAAGTTTATGGTCAGGATGTTCTTCAGATGTTGATAGATGAAGATGCATCTTTTAGTATTTTTTCCTCTATTGCTTGGAAATATTTGGGTTGTCCTCAACTTGCATTGGTTACATAGAATCAATTAGCTTTTAATAGAAGAACCAGTCAACCTTTAGGGACCCTTACTCAGTTTCCTGTAACTTTGGGGGGGGAAACTGTCTTTATTGATTTCATAGTAGTCCAAGACCCCTTGGATTTCGCTTTGCTCCTTGGGAGAGATTATGTCTATGCCATAAAATCTATTGTTTCCACTCTTTTTAATGTGATATATTTCCCTCACGGTGGAAAAATGATGACTATTGATCAACTTTCGTCCATTGGCCCTAACTTGACCGTCAACTCAATGACTTCCCTAAGCGATTCATATATGTAGTCGGTATCACCCCCAACACAGGTCAATTATGTGGCGTTGTCTCCCATGACTTCAACTTCTGATGATTTAGATATGGTAGTTGACATGGTGATCTCTTTGATAGGGATTTTAGAGCCTGATCTCCTTGCCCCTATCGCGGCCCTCAACATGTGTTCCTTCCAGAGTGTGTTTCTTCCATCAAATGAAGATATCTTGGAAGCCCTGACTGAGTTTTGTCCCTTGACATGGTGTCCTTCTGGAGCATTATCCTCATGGAAGCCATGATCAAGAAGAGTGTTTTGATCATGGTTTTCTGATTTCAAGCTCATTAAAAAATGAAACCATCTTTGAGAATGGTTTTCTTATTTCAAGCTCATTAAAAAATGAAACCATCTTTGAGCATGGTTTTCTAATTTCAAGCTCATTAAAAAATGAAACTAGATTTGAGCATGGTTTTCTAATTTCAAGCTCATAAAAAATGAAACCAGCTTTGAGCATGGTTTTCTGATTTCAAGCTCATTAAAAAATGAAACCAGCTTTGAGGAGGGTTTTCTGATTTCAAGCTCATTAAAAAATGAAATCAACTTATGAGGCTAGTTTTCACATCTCTGTAGAAACCTCGTTAAAAAATGGAACATAGATTACGAGCATAGTTCTTGTTTCTATGTCAAGCTCGTTAAAAAATGAAATAGAGGTCTAGGGATTAAACCTGGATTCTCAAGCATAGTTTCTATTCCTGTGTTAAGCTCATTAAAAAATGAAGTAGATTGTTCCCCCTCTCTGTTTGAGTCAAGTCCTTCGTCTAGTATTTGAAGCTTCATTTTCATTCACCTTTGCAGTTGGACGAAATGAAGCTTGGGGGGAATTTTCTTACAGCCTCTGGACTTCATGCTGAAATTAAGCTGCTAGCTTCTTAAGCTGGGGGTGAAGTACCAACCATCCCTGAATTCTGCATTGAGAAGTTGCAAGCATAGTTTTCTTTGGTTCAAGCTTGTGTAAAAATGAAACCACCTACCTCAAGCATAGTTTCCTCTGGTTCAAGCTTGTGTAAAAATGAAACCAGGTCCAAGCATAGTTTTGTTTAATTTTAAGCTTGCGAAAAAATAAAATCTATCCCAAGCATAGTTTTTTTTTGTTTTAAGCTAGCGTAAAAATGAAAACAATCATGAGTTAAGTCTTTGTTATTTCTCGTGCTCGTAAATACATGAGAATGTAACCGAGTAAACTTTTATCACTTTTTCGAACTCGCATTGGTAATATGAAAAAGGAACCCCCTGGAGTTCCCTTTAAGCTCTTTTTAGACTCTCTAAACATGAAAATATTGTCGAGCGATCTTGTTCTTTTCACGCTCATTAAAGTATTAGAAAGCACGTCTGTTGAGCGGTAGTTTATCTCGTTTTTGGTCTCATCAGACTATTTTACGAAAAAGGACATTTGGGATTTTTCTTTAAGTGTTTTTCAAACTCTCTAAACATGAAAAACCCCTGAGTTTTCTTTCTTTGGACTCCTAAAATAAACATAGAAAGGCCCATATGGGACCGAACCACTCCTTCCTAGGGTTCGTTAAACATAATCCAAAGGACTCATCCAAAGGATGAGCTTACATTTCAAGCATATGTTATCCTCCTCAAGCTTGTGTAAAAATAAAGAGGTACTCGCTAGAAATGGTGGAGGACAAATTGGGAAAGAAATGTATCTAAACCTATATTCTATGGAAGAGTCACCTTTGAACATGACACCCTTTCACTCGCTTTGTTTCTAGGTTGAAAAATATGCATGTCTCTTGATCATACTCCTTTATAAGATTAAAATCTGGTTTGTGATCCACGTTATTGACTTAATGTTTCCAAGACAATTGTCGTGTCGTCAATATGTTGAAAGAAAAGTTTAACCCAGAAAATCTTCTATTGCATCGGCCATTTTTGCAGTCCTTAAGACATTTATTGCGTCGACCATCCTTGAGTCAGTCCTGAGTCACTTGTTACTCTGATGTACATCAAATCTTGTTACATGTTTTGTGTCATTGATAGGGGATACATCAAGGCCTTCCTGTGACGAGTATTTTCCTGTCGACTTCAACTCATTATCTAAGAGTTAGACTTAGAAACTAATTGATACCTGTGAACTTGCATGTCTCAATGGTGAGTTTCCTCGCTTTCGACAGTGGGTTTTCATTATTGACCCCTGATCAGAAGATTTCGCCGAGTGTTCGACTTTATCTCATTAATTCACATTCGTTGGATTGTACTAGTGTACCTTGGGAGTCATTAACATTAATTGTGATTTCCCTCACACTTGTTAATGATATTCACTAATGACCGGTAATCAAGTGGTTTCTACCATGTTCAACTTCAGCACATGTATTCACATGGTTAGATTCGTACTATAGAGTGGTGGAGATGAAGACCCTAAATCTTTTCTAACAGATTCAGGTTGCATTGGAGTATATTCATGTTGTACTCTTGCATAGATCCACAATGTATGTCTCGTGGCTATGTTCAAATTTGAGTCTTTAACACATAGATATACAATGTATTTTCAGTGGGTATGTTCATATTTGAGTCATATTGACATGGATCCATAGTGTATGTTTGGTGGCCATGACCTGTCTTACTTGAAATGGATCTTCACATGTCGACATTTATGATTTGAGTCATTTGTATTCTGAGTATGGGAATTCCTACATGAGTGATGATATATTATTGTGCTGTATTTCCTTGTTTGTTGGTAGGTTTCCGACCGACATGTTCCTTGTTCCCTACACACACTCGAAAAAGTACTTTAGCTATCACTCTGTTCTAACTTCATACTTTGGAGGCTCTCTGTTACACATTATTTTTTTTCATTTCTATGATCATTAATGATGTAAACCTATCCTTTGTCTTTAGAAGGATCGGCCCAAATTCCTGAAGAAAGAAGGGAGAAGAACTTTGCATGAGAGAAGAAAATGTATTTTCCTTTGTAAAAACCTTATTAAGGAAGGTCATCGCAGGCTGCACTATATATAGGGTGCGACGATGCCTAGTCATTGCCCGCTTCTCTAAAGCTAGGCTTCGACGTTTCTGCATGCTGCACCATACTTAAGGTGCGACGATTTTCGTACGTGGGAAAAACAATCATCTTCTCAATGCTTCTAGAAGGAGAATATTCTATGGTGAGGTGGCCTTCGATTGGTTTGGATCTTACTCATTTTTTTGATTTAGTGGGATCATCCTAACCTCCTCACTTTATCATCTTCAGCTTATAAAAGGAGAGGAGATCTCATGGAAAAAGTTATATTGGATTGAGTTTGAGTTTTTGGATATTAGTAGCTTGGTTAGATTGGCTTTGAGTTTTTATTTGTCAAGATAGACTGTGAGAGACTTTTAGATCTATAGTCTCATAATTCGTGGAGCCGAAGTGTGTGGGAAGAAAGGGACTGTTGGAAGGGACCTTACAACATCAAGGCTTTGGTTTTAATCAATCTTTCTATTATTTAATACAGATGAAATTTTCTTTCCTATATGAATCTTATTTGTCCATATTGTATGATTCCTTGATCACATACATAGTTTGATATCAAGTAGGCTCTATTATTCTTGTCTTCATTGGCTCTTGTTCCTTTGCAGATATTTCTCCATAAGCCTTATGACGGAGCTTGGATTGCATTGACGAAGTCGGATCATTGATATTTAAAAGGTATGTCCTAGATCCATTTCTCATTTGATAATTGAAATCTAAGGAAAGAGTAGTGTACTGTCTTGTTTTGTTCTAGTTTCGTAGTGAAGCTAGGGGGGTTGATTTATGTCCGCACTTAACAATTAGCCCGATAACAATGCTCAACAGTGATTTAAAGGAAATAAATAAAAAATAATTCCAAACCAAATACCTCTAAAACAAAGGCATGAATTTAGGATATAATCAAGAAAAGATGTGACATACTAAAAGACTTTGATGGCATTAAAAATCCTTCAGTGCAAATGCATAAGGAAATCCAACAGCCTCGAAGGATGTGAATGGAAGGGTTAGAAGCCATAAAATCTCTTCAGCGCAAGGGGCGGAATTGGGTGATTGGAGTGGTTGTCATCATCAATTAGTGTTATGAAAATCTGAAGGAAAACCAACAATTCACAGAGGCAAGATGCTAGACACATGGGTATTCTTGTTGGGCGAATTTAAGGAGAAAAATCACAGAGGAAGATGCTAAATGCAAGTGTATTCTTGTTGGGAGAATTTAAGTATGGAAGGATATGTACAGACACCTGCCAAACGCAGAGCATTCATGATGCAAAGTTGTAAGACACAGTGAGAATGCAGGAAATCACATTAAGATCATCTACCTCCGGGTGCAAATGCTTTGATTAATATTGGATTTGATCTGGCTTGGGGTTCAAGGTAAACTTAGAAGTTGGTATATTTTCATATTCAGACTAACAAATGATTCTTAATGGCCAAGGGCCTTGCTCAACTCATTAGGAACAACAACTTAGTGTTTTAAATGGATAAGTAATAGGCAGTCGAAAACACTATACCCATCACCTGACAACATGCAGATTCACCATAGTTATTGTAAATATTTGTTTGTAGCCTGTCTGATTTCAAAGGGAGAACATTGCTCGAATGTAGAATCAAATACACGTGAAAATCAAAGTGGCAATATTTTTGTCCCATATGTATCTTGTAAACAGATATTTGCTTTAGCGTTTTCACTTTTTGAAAAATTAAGAATAAAAACCTTTAAAGGAAGGATGTATTTTGTATTCGGATATTTCTTTTACCTATGCACTTTTGAAAAATTAAGAATAAAAGCCTTTACAGGAAGGATGTATTTTGTATTCGAATCTTTCCTTTAACCTGTGCACTTTTTGAAAAATAAAGAATAAAAACCTTTATAGGAAGGATGTATTTTCTATTCAAATCTTTCCTTTAACCTGTGCACTTTTTGGAAATTTAAGAATAAAAACCTTTAAAGGAAGGAAGCTTCAATGTTGATGGTGATACTTTTTTATGTATCTCTGTAATATGTGAAACGTTTTACTGTTTTTTTATTACTTGTAATTTGTTTCCATGTTTCCGCAAACTAATAAGACAAAATTGCACATTTAAGGTAAATAATTAAATTAATATTATAAATTAATAATTAAAAATTCGTTGGGCATTACCCATAAATTTATCTCCGCATTAACACAATTTTTCTAGGTAGGGGATCACTAAAAAAACTCGCTAAATTTCTCAAACTCAAGGATAAGGTGCCCACTAAAATGCAGAGAAGCTAGCAAGGGGAAAACAAAGCCCCAGAAAGGGAAATTCATGGTGTTTTCAGACAGTACTTTGTTGTATAAAACACTGGGATAAGTCACCAGTGCAGAGGTGATTTGCTAAAGTAAAATTCGGGGTGAATTACCAACGCAGAAACAATTTGTGGAGGCAAAAACGCCTGAGTAAAGGTTAACGCAATGTGTGTTGTATGTTGTGCGGTTTGTGAAGAACTGGGCGAATGCTATCAATGCAAAAAAAAGGGAGGAAATAAATTCCTTGAGAAAACACAAGGCTGGGTGGAAATGTATAGCTCCTTGAGGATAACAAGTATCTAGAGGCGATCGATGCCTAACATTCCCTTTTCTTTTTAAAAGGAGAGTCAACAATTTACCAGTAACTACAGGCAGAAGGAAAGAACATCTTAAGGTATTGACTGTGTTGTCGAGGGATAATCTGGTTGGAAAGGAGGTGAGGAAAAAATGAAGATTTTTTTAAGAAACTCAATAGAAAAAAGATCTCGAAAACTGTTGGTCCACAGGAAATTTAGCGACAGAATTTACACCTCTGTTCTAAAACTGCCCCTAAGATCAACAATCCGATCGTGAATTCTTTATAATTAATATAAGAATATAAGATGCGTCTAACCCAAGAAAGGGGGTGTGTAAAAAGATATAATAAAAAAGCAAGTAAAACAAAAGGGTTCACCAGTAAACACTTAAGGGAATAGAAGAATCGATTCTTCATAAGGCTTCACACAAATTCTCATTCGTTAACTAATTACAATAATTAAAACAACACATAATTCATAATTACAACAACTTACGATAATTACAACGACAATCAAATTAAAACTTAAGGAAATTGAATATCAGAATAGGAGTACCTTAACCGACGACGAAGATGTTTCCCCGCACTTGCACTCTATCCATCTCCCCTCCTGCTAACTGTGAAGACCTCACCAGTACCTCCCAGCCAACTCTAAGGGTTCTCTTCTTCCCTCTAATCCCCCCAAGCCGCAAAGGAGCCACGTACACAACCAAACAAAGCTATCTCCCAGCTTGCCTTGTAAGGTCAAGCTACCACTCTCTATTCGAGTTGGCCATCCAAACTCGCACAAGAAAAAACAACCAAGAAAAATTCCAGCAGTGTAACCTTACGCATATCAGCCGTGATCCATTCTCCTTCTCTACCATTTCTTTTATAGAGTTATCTTAGTGACTAGTTGCCAAAATGCACATTCAATTCTTTTGTTAACTTTTTATTAGAAATATTCTCCCTCGTACACTTGTCACCCGATCCCTTAGTTGCATCAGAAATTCATTTAATTAATTTGATTAAATTACCAATTTCCCTCACCCACCTAAAAATGTTCCTAAAAATGCTCCTCAATGTTCGTTTATGCCCTCACATTCCCTAAAGGACTTACGCCTTTCTTAAAGCTTAGTTGAGTTCGAATTTGGAAAGTTCTCTAGAATAGATTCCCTTCTATGTTCCACATTCCTTTTGCATTTAATTTCCCCTTTTTTTCTAAGTTCGAAATTAGCAAGTTTTGCACATAAACAACAATTAGTTTTCTTGGATAATTTTTTTTTTTTTTTTTTTACTGGGGGAATCGGCAACTCGCGGTTCTCGTACTCGCGTGACACAGGGTCGATCCCTAGGCGGCTACCACTATAACCCCAGGTGCAACCACCCAGCCCACAAGAATGGCGCACGAGTAAGTCCGGGTGAGAATAGAACATGATACTTCATTTAAAAATTTCCTTCCATTTACACGGCACTTGCCAATCCGTCTACACCCGTGCGGGCAGTTTTCTTGGATAATTTAATTCTCCTTTAAATTCTGAATTTGATTTTTCTCTATCCCCCATTTATTAATGGATTAATTAATTTTTAGACCTCATACCCTATTTAGACCTAGGCTTTAATTTCACCAGGCTTAGCAATTTTTAAATTTTTTTAAAGGGAAATTTTATAATTAATAAACTTTACTCATACAACATTTATTTTAAGGCTCACCATGTCCAAATAAGATATTGTTTTCTAGGCACCTAGGTTCATTGACTCACCGGTTTTTAAAAAAAATCACCACATGCCCTTCAGGACACACTACGTGCTCCAAGGGTGCCACTCGCCTTTATCCATGTTTCGTTCATGCGACGTGGCCTTCAAGACGAACTACGTGCTCCAAGGGTGCCACTCTCCTTTTGACTGATTTTGGTAGATGTCCTCCCTTGGAGTCAATACTATGTCAGGAAAACTTGTGGGAGACTAAGGGCCTCTAAGGAATAAGGACCCTACCTTATTGCGTGTCCCTTATAATCTTTGTGAGTGATTGTTTTAGCCTTCCCTCATGACATTGTGGATCTCTCGAACTAGGTAATCGTTAACCTACAGTTCGAGCCACGATGGGAGTGCTAGTAGGTTGTGGCAGGGATGTTGCCACACCTCTCCCTCAATATCTCTGGTTGTCATGCATGACCCCTTTACTCCAAATGTGAGTCTGATTAGCAAGCTATCATCAACCTGCATCCATCAACAAACATGTCAGCGATTCATAAACAACATCATAATACCAGTCACATGTCACATATGCAATAACATAAATACGCAAACCATAAATAGTCCATTCCCTGACTCGATATGGAGTCCAAGGAGATCCATTGATGTCATCAGCATCCTCAATTTGTCAAGAGTCTTGCGAGAAACCAGTCAATAACACATGTCTATACATAATAACATAACATAACATCATAAATCACAATCTCATCATCATAATATCTAAGCAAAGCAGTCACTCATATAATGAACCGGATCACTTGCACGCAAGTGTCCTCAAATAATAAGTCACATCAGAAGTGCGCGCAAGAGCGAGATGTTACAAAAAATTACTTGAAAATCAATTTATTAAAAAATAAATAAAATACAAAATTATTTATTAATTACAAGGATCAATCTGTATCATTACAAAAAAGGATAATCACTTTTATAATTTATCACTATTTAATATTAATTTCATTTATAATCGCTTTAAAATAACTTTTTAAAGATTGATATCGCTACTAATTTTAATATTTGACTTTTATATTAATATTAGACATTATTTATTTATATAAAACTTGTTAAAAATAATTTTTTAATCATTTATTAATAATGATAAGATACAAATATTATTAAAAATTTTATAATCATTAATTTATTCGAAATAAATGTTATTAACTTTTTTCTTTCACTTCATACAGTGTGTTCGTTCAAAGGACATTATAGGGATGAGAATTACATTATGGTAGTTCAAAGGATATTATATGGATGAAAATTATAGTATACACTGTGGTCATTCAAAGGATATTATAGGGATGAAAATTGCATTATGGTAGTTTAAAGGATATTATAGGGATGGAAATTATAGTCGAGTGAAAATTAGTAGGCAAAATTAACAGTTTTGAGTGAAAAAAAAATTGTTAGTATGTAAAATTAATAATTTTGCTTTTTAAGAGAAAAAAACTATCTCATCTTCGAGAAGTTAATAGCAGTACCTCCTAAGGGATTCATTGTAATAGGGATAATATGTCTAGGTCTATACGTGATCAGGTAGTTAGGAAACACATCAGTAAGGGGTAAGGAAAAGTCATAGAACAAAAAGAATATTACATAAAATATGTTTAAATTTTTGATAAATTATTTTCCTTGTAGAGATTTAAATATGTATGAGAAATAGATGTATACTGGTAATATATTTGTTGAAATTATTATTTATTTTTAATTATTAAAATTAATTTTACACTGATATGATTTAATCTTTAAATAATATATTTAAAAAATTAAAATTTCATTATAATTAATGAATTGCAATTTTTAATTTTCATAATAATTTATTATTAGTATTGCAAAAGGATATATTTGAAGAGTTTTCCTTATTATAAACAAACTTATATGAAAGTACAAGAGAAAAATGTTATTTTAAATGATAATTTTTTTAATATTTACTTTGAAAATAGTATGTCATGACTTATTTAACAAGGCTACATGGTAGCAAATACCTGCCGAAGTCTAAATACATGAAAACAATGTGGAAGTCTGAATACATGAAAACAATGCAAGAGAGTAATATATTGTTAACGATATGTATAATTACATTTAAAAAATAAAATGAAAATGTTATTTAAATGAATTTGTAGTAAAGATATGAAATTTGTAGATTATTTGATATTAAAATAAAATGAAAATGTTATGTAAATGAATTTGTAGTAAGGATATGAAATTTGTAGATTATTTGATATTATGTATTGAATATAATATAGATTGTTTTAAAATAACTTAAAACTTTCAAAAAAAAGTGTTGTGGTCAAATTTCTATTAAGACTATATAAGTGTGTATTTTATTTATGGTTAATATTGAAATATTTTATTTATTATTAATATTTTTTTTAAATGTCATGTGTCAACTCGACCTCAAACATTGAAAGAATTAAACATTTTCCTCATACTCATATCTAGAAAACACCTATTCCAAAAGCACTTATTGATGGAATAAGAATTGTTGTTCTAGAATTGTGTCCAAATACAAACCTGCCACTTGGATGAAATATTTATTGCAATTGCATTGGAAGGAGTGAAGGTTGTAATAAGACTTTAAAGTCTTTGGCCAATAAGTATGAGATAAATCACATTTAAAATTTAACTGAAAATATTATTTATCAAAACTTTGATAAAACTTTAGTAAAATGGATACATATTTTATAGTCAACCATTGATTAATAGTTAGTCAACACTAACTCAATGCTATATACCATGCCTATCGGCAGGTATAACTAGTAGAGTTGTTTATTAAAATAATCTTTTAAAATGTTTACGTTCGGAAGAATAAGAATTTGATTTTACATGTGTCTCATGGTAATGGGTTTTCAATCAAAACATTTTTTCATGGTTTGTAATAATTAAAAGTTTTAACTTAAATCTTATCAATCTTAAAATTAAATATCAAAACTTCAATATTCTAATTCAAAGTTCTAAACAAAATTTCATAAATCTTAAAATTAAATATCAAAACTTCAATACTCTAATTAAAAGTTTTAACCAAAATTTCATAAATTTTAAAATTGAATATCAAAACTTCATTAATATTCATTTTTATTGTTTATACCTCATCCTAAACTTTATAATGTTTTTTTACATATCATAAAAAGTTATGAATCTCTAATCAAGTTTGCAAGTTATATGAAATATCATATTAAAATATATTTCTAAAAAGACATGATGATTGATATTACTAGATATATTTAAAATATATTTTTAAAAGCACATGATGATTGATATTTTTTTTTGTTTGTTAATTTGTGCGGGACCTGTTGGCTATGCAATTAATCTGTGGCTTGAGAAATCGCGACTCAGGGGCATCTAAGCCGTCAAAATCACCCGGGGATCGCACCCGACCTGAGCCACACCAACCCTTAACATGGTTGGATTTTTTGTCCCCGTAGGTTTCGAACCGGTGACTTTAACAACACAAAGTCGCTTAAGAACACACTCCGTCATCGACTGTCCTACACCTCGAGGACCACATGATGATTGATATTACTAGATATATTTACAAAGTAATTTCTTAAAATGTTTTTACCTAAACTTTTCAATTAGGTTAGATTTTAAAATGCTCTATTCAAGATTTGTATGACACATGTTTGCTTAAAAGAAAAAAGTGACTTTTTTTAAACCATTATAACATACATTTGATTTATTTTTACATTTATAATCCATGTTTAGATTATGTATATCTATTCATTTAAAAAATTACTAAACCTTAGACACACTTATAATATGTTAAAAGTTATGAAAATTTGACTAAAAATTATAGTAAATTAATTTTTAAAAAGAATAATTAAGTAAAAAAAATTTTCAAAATAATGATACTCACTAGTATTATTGATACATATTTTATATATATATATATATATATATATATAGAGAGAGAGAGAGAGAGAGAGAGTTAATCCATATTAATTCTTAGAACTGAAATATAATTTCATTTTTCAAATTTGATTTCTTATCATCATCATTACTAGGTTGATCAATGATTCACGACAATTCTATTTTATAATAATATTTGACTAATATAAGTAATAAATTTTGAACAACTTATTACACATTTTACATCCATTTTACACAAGAGAATAGTCGTATCCCACTCCAAGACATGAAAGTCAACCTCACTACAGCGTTGTATCATTCATAACATTCAGAGACATGAAAGTCAACCTCACTAAAGCGTTGTATCATTCTTAACATTCAAAGACATAAAAATCAACCTTATTAAAGCATTGTATCATTCATTTAACCAGTTACCAAATCTAACAAATTGCACCATAGAGATATTTATGGGACTTAGGTATATGGGGAAATTAGGTACCTACCTAACTTCCTCGTTAAAGAATCCTAACTTGATCTTATTGGACATATGTTTAGATCTTGTGATTATTCACCTCTTGAGGGCATGCGACATCACGATGTTTCTTGCTTGGTTGTTTGGCACACCATTAATACCTTTACCGAGAGTATATATGTACTCCGTACTAGGCTATCGATGAGTCACACTCCTACTCTAGTGCAACTCTTGTATACTTAGACAATTGTTAACCGTTTAATGCTTAGTCATATATAACCATCCATTCCATAAACATGAGAAACCAAGAGACCAACTGCCAAAAAAATGAATAAAAACACAGAAATAGTGCGAGCGACACAAACTGTTCCTAACACTCGACTAAGTCTTTATTATTGCAAAACAATTACAATATGAGCACTATCGACACGGTTTACAAATTCGACAGAGTCACACGACTCGCTTCACATCACCAAGACACTCATAAACATATTCGTCACAACAAGACTCTCTGTCACAACCATCTCTACAACCTTTTGTGGTGCACCTCATATGTGTCCACAACCAAATAATTGTTGTCCCTTCATTTCTGCAGACTTTCACCAAGTTAATGTATATTTCAGTTCTGCCTCACACATGCCTCCAACAAACCCGTGTTTCCAGACTTCCCCAAAACCTCCCTGAGCGTCCCACTCTTAGCTACTTGTCTTTCATCTTGGCAACTCTGCCTTAGCTCGTTTCCTTAGACTTGTTCTCCAAATATCTTTCCAATCTACCATTCCTTCCTTTGGTTGTGTGCCCTTGTTGTTATAGGAACTCCAAGGATCACTTGTGCAAGATGTCGTGTCTCTTGGGTGTGTCATGCCTCTTTGCGAACTCACACTCAAACGAATCTTTGCACCCCTCTGTGGACCTGCTATGTCCATCCAAGCCCGCACGCCCATCAATTGTTTGTCTCTCAAATCAACGTGCCCCATCCTTGGGCACGTGCCCCTTACCTTGTGTGTTCTCTTGTGTCAATCATCGTGAATCTTCATGGGTGTGTCGATGGGGTCGTCCAACCTTTTTCAGTGTGCCCATGTTGCCGAGAGTAGAGAGATCCACTCCTTAAGCATGCTCCCAAGTTGTCCTCCCTTTCCCAAACACAACCCCAGTCTTCGTCAATCATTTTAAGAAAAGAAAGGTGTGTGTCCCCTTGGTGTTGCACGTCACCATCGTGCGCCCAAGGTGTTTCTGCTCACACCCAAATGTCTTTGTTCACCCAAGCGATCACTTCCTCCTTGTGCTCTTCGTCAGTTATTTTATCCACTCTATCCAAGAAACATACATGCTCGATGGGTGTTATGAGAGATCAAGTACATCTAATAATTAATCTAAAAGAATTAACCAATATTAATTCTTCAAACTAAAATATAATTTTGTTTTTCAAATTTGATTCATTATCATCCTTACTTGGTTCATCAATGATGTGAGAGAACTCTACTTTATATTAATATTTGACAAATAAAAATAAATAAATTTTAAATTTCTTATTACACATTCACATTTTAGAAAAGAGAAGAGAATACTCTTATCACACTCCAAAACATGAAAGTCAACTTTACTAAAACTTTATATCATTCATAACATTCCAAGACATAAAAATCAACTTTTATTACACATTTAAAAAAAGAGAATACTCATATCACATTCCAAAACATGAAAGTCAACTTCACTAAAGCGTTGTATCATTCATAACATTCCAAGACATAAAAGTCAACCTTTTTAAAGCGTTGTATCATTCATTTAACCAATTACCAAATCTAATAAACTATACCATAGAGATATTTACGAGACTTAGGTATATGGGGGAGATTAGGTGCCTACCTAACTTCCTTGTTAAAGAATGCTCACCCTTAATATATTTACATGGGCATGTTGGACTATGCTCATTATCTTTTTTTTTTACAATGTTAACTTGTGAATCTTATTTCCATTTGCACATTTTGTTATGAAAGTTTGCTGCGTTTTCTTTTATCATCTCAATGTGTTAGCTTTTTATTCTTTTTTACATGTGTATATTTAAAATATATTTCTAAAAGGACATGATGATTGATATTACTAGATATATTTAAAATATATTTCTAAAAGGATATGATGATTGATATTACTAGATATATTACAAGAGGTAATTTCTTAAAATGTTTTTACCTATTAGATTTTAAAGGGCTCTATTCAAGATTTGTATGGCACATGTTTGCTTAAAAGGAAAAAGTGACTTTTTTTTTTTAAAAGCATTATAACATACATTTGATTTATTTTTACATTTATAATCCATGTTTAGAATATGTATATCTATTCATTTAAAAAATTACTAAACCTTAGACACACTTATAATATGTTAAAAGTTGTGAAAACTAAAAATTTAGTAAATTAATTTTTAAAAAG
>ML785696.1:96125-107009 GCA_009831015.1 Picea engelmannii | reverse complement strand
ACACACACACACACACACACACACATATATATATATATATATATATATATATATATATATATATATATATATATATAAAAGAATTAATTCATATTAATTCTTAGAACTGAAATATAATATTGTTTTTCAAATTTGATTTCTTATCATCATCATTACCAGGTTGATCAATGATCCACGACAATTCTATTTTATATTAATATTTGACTAATATAAATAATAAATTTTGAACAACTTATTACACATTTTACAGCTATTTTACACAAGAGAATAGTCGTATCGCACTCCAAGACATGAAAGTCAACCTCACTACAACGTTGTATCATTCATAACATTAAGAGACATGAAAGTCAACCTCACTAAAGCGTTGTATCATTCATAACATTCAAAGACATAAAAATCAACCTTATTAAAGCATTGTCTCATTCATTTAACCAATTACCAAATCTAACAAATTGCACCATAGAGATATTTACGAGACTTAGGTATATGGGGAAATTAGGTACCTACCTAACTTCCTCGTTAAAGAATCCTAACCTGGCCTTATTGGACATATGTTTAGATCTTGTGATTATTCACCTCTTGAGGGCATGCGACATCACAATGTTTCTTACTTGGTTGTTTGGCACACCATTAATATCTTTACCGAGAGCATATATGTACTCCGTACTAGGCTATCAATGAGCTACACTCCTACTCTAGTGCAACTCTTGTATACTTAGACAATTGTTAACCGTTTAACGCTTAGTCAAATATAACCATCCATTCCATAAACATGAGAAACCAAGAGAACAACTGTGAAAAAAACGAAGAAAAACACAGAAATAGTGCGAGCGACACAAACCGTTCCTAACACCCAGCTAAGTCTTTGTTATTGCAAAACAATTACAATATGAGCACTATCAACACGGTTTACAAATTTGGCAGAGTCACACGACTTGCCTCACATCACCAAGACACTCATAAACAGATTCGTCACACCAAGACTCTCTGTCACAACCATCTCTACAACCTTCTGTGGTGCACCTCATATGTGTCCACAACCAAATAATTGATGTCCCTTCATTTGTGCAAACTTTCACCAAGTTAATGTATATTTTAGTTCTGCCTCACACATGCCTCCAACAAACTTGTGTTTCCAGACTTCCCCAAAACCTCTTTGAGCGTCCCACTCTTAGCTACTTGTCTTTCATCTTGGCAACTCTGCCTCAACTCGTTTCCTTAGACTTGTTCTCCAAATCTCTTTCCAATCTACCATTCCTTCCTTTGGTTTTGTGCCCTTGCTGTTATAGGAACTCCAAGGATCACTTGTGCAAGATGTCGTGTCTCTTGGGTGTGTCATGCTTCTTTGCGAACCCACACTCAAACGAATCTTCGCACCCCTCCGTGGACCTGTTATGTCTGTCCAAGCCCACACACCCATCAATTGTTTGTCTCTCAAATCAACGTGCCCCATCCTTGGGCACGTGCCCCTTACCTTGTGTGTTCTCTTGTGTCAATCATCGTGAATTTTCGTGGGTGTGTCGATGGGGTCATCCAACCTTTTTCAGTGTACCTATGTTGCCGAGAGTAGAGAGATCCACTCCTTAAGCATGCTCCCAAGTTGTCCTCTCTTTCCCAAACACAACCCCAGTCTTCGTCAATCATTTAAAAAAAAGAAAGGTGTGTACCCCCTTGGTGTTGCACGTCACCATCATGCACCCAAGGTGTTTTTGCTCACACCCAAATGTCTTCGTTCACCTAAGCGATCACTTCCTCCTTGTGCTCTTCGTCAGTTATTTTGTCCACTCTATCCAAGAAACATACATGCTCGATGGGTGTTATGAGAAACCAAGTACATCTAATAATTAATCTAAAAGAATCAACCAATATTAATTCTTCAAACTAAAATATAATTTTATTTTTCAAATTTGATTCATTATTATCCTTACTTGATTCATCAATGATGTGAGAAAACTCTACTTTATATTAATATTTGATAAATAAAAATAAATAAATTTTAAATTTCTTATTACACATTCACATTTTAGAAAAGAAAATACTCTTATCACACTCCAAAACATGAAAACTTTATATCATTCATAACATTCCAAGACATAAAAGTCAACTTTTATTACACATTTTAGAGAAGAGAATACTCATATCACATTCCAAAACATGAAAGTCAACTTCACTAAAGCGTTGTATCATTCATAACATTCCAAGACATAAAAGTCAACCTTTTTAAAGCGTTGTGTCATTCATTTAACCAATTACCAAATCTAATAAACTATATCATAGAGATATTTACGAGACTTAGGTATATGGGGGGAGATTAGGTGCCTACCTAACTTCCTTGTTAAGGAATCCTCACCCTTAATATATTTATATGGGCAAGTTGGACTATGCTCATTATCTTTTCTTTTACAATGTTAACTTGTGAATCTTATTTCCATTTGCACATTTTGTTATGGAAGTTTGCTGCGTTTTCTTTTATCATCTCAATGTGTTAGCTTTTTATTCTTTTTTACATGTGTATATTTTATTTTAAAATAAAGGTAATTAAGAGAATTTTAAATTCATAATAATACATAAGTTATATATTATAATATTTATGTTAATGAATAAGGAAGTATATTATAATAGTAAATTGGTTATATTTGTTACTTATTATAATATTTATGTTAATGAATAAGGAAGTACGGACTCCTCTTATTATAATAGTAAATTGTTAATAGAATGGTAAATTGGTTATATTTGTTTAGGTGTTTCCTCTCCTAAAATGTAAAAGTCAAAAATTATTAAACTAACAAAACTTTTAAACAATATTATAACAGAAAAAGGAATACCTATTATTAAATCAGATACATCTAAAATTGATACATAGTAAATTGTTTATAAAACATAGATACTCATGTAATGATATTAAACCCCATTTTAACAAACTCCTCTACGACATTTGCAACATGGATTATGCTTGAACTAAGAGTGGATTGTGCTTATTTTGCACTCGGCGCGGAACAAACATCAATTGTTCCGATTGAACTTGGAAATACGATTTGGATAGTCCAACATTAAGTTATCCCAGGCTTGGGACAATAAAAATGGCATTGAGGAGTTAGATTTTTTATTTTTGGACATGGATCACTTCGATCGTGAACATCGATGTGCTGTGACAACTATTTTCGTTAAATCCACTTCCGCACAATCCCTTGGGTTATATTGCCAAATGTATGAGGGAACAAATCTGGAGAGAGGCACAAATCAACATAAAGCCCCGTAAATTCACTCCCCTTGACCTCCCAGTTTCTAGTACACTATTTGCCGCAAGCTTCTTTTTGCTCCTTTTAGGTAGAAATACAGAATGATCCTTTTTGCTCGAAGACTTTAGTTTCTCTACATACTCAACATTCCTATCAAGCAAAAAGTAAACCCTTCCATGTTTTTTTTGTCGATCTATGTTCATGGAATGTAGCGAGTACATTTACTAGGATGGGTGTCACGTCCTCGTAGTACGTCTTACGAGGGTGTGCACTTGGAAGCAATCATTAATGATATTTTGTTTGGACTATGCCTCTTCTTCTAGAGCATACCCATACTCCGTTTTAGGCTACTAGCGAGTCACACTTTTACTTTAGTACAAATTTTGTATACTTAGACATTCGTTAACTGCTTTAACACTTAGTCATATATAAACATATATCCATGAGAAACCAAGAGAACTGTGGAGAAATTGAAAGACAAACAAAGATATAGTGCGGCCGACACGAACCATGCCTAATACTCGACCAAGTCTTGTTATATGTGAAACAAGTACAACATGACCACTACCAGCTCAGTGTACAATAGGGAAGAGTCAAATGACTCGCCTCACCTCACCAAGACAATCATACACAGATCGTCACCAGGACTCTCGTCACAACCATCTCTGCAGCCACCTCTGGTACAGCTCAGACATGTCTCCAACCACATATTGGTTGTCTCTTTGTTTCCACAGACTCTTCCTCTTCGTTTTCATAGATTTCACAAATTTTGATTCTACCTCACACATGCCTCCAACCAACCTGTGTTTCCATACTTATCCAAAATCTACCAAAGAGAAACTCTCTTGTCTTTATCCAATGAATCCACCTCAAGGCAGTACAAGTCCTCCCAATTGGAACAACTTGGCTCCTTGAGGGAGCTCGCTCTCTTTGTCTACCTCAGAATCACAGAGCTCTCTGAGAAAAACTTGTCTTCCTTGATTGTGCACCCTTGTTCTCTTCCAGGCTCTCCAAAGGTCACCATTGTGAATCATCACGTCCTTTAGGGGTGTTGTACCCCTTCATGAACTCATTTCCATGCGAATCACCGTGTCTCTTCGCAGACTCGATTGTCCAAACGAACCCATGCACTCGTCAACCATCGTACCCTTTGGGACCAGTGCGCACAAATTTGGTATGCTCCTGATGTCAACACGCCCCATTCATCGAGCCGACTCATCCTCTTTAGTGTGCGTGCCCCTTAGGTGAGTCGAGCCGACTCTCCTAAGTGCGCCCCATGCTTTAGCCGATTCGTTTGTTTGTTGGAGTGCCCAAGACTTGCCCTCAACCCTTCATCAAATCGTTTGTCATTTAACTTATATCACAAAACATCTAGGGTGGAGTTGACCCTTAACACGTCGCACGCTCAAAGAACCCCAACTCTCCCCTATATGAAAACTTCCATCTCCTCATTTACACCAAACTTTTTCTTGTAAAATTTAAATTGTGATGGAAATACATGCGCCCAAGCTAAACTCCCAAGACCTTACAATCTACTTGAACCCCCAATCAAGATTTTCGGGATGGGATTAATGTTAGTAATCAAGCTCAAACTATTGCCATCACCGAGGCTACCTTTTACCACATGGGTTTCTCGATATTTGGATACTTGGGACAATTTTATTCATCCTATTTAAATCGATAGTCGGCCTTGACCTCTTCTACTTCTCTGTGACCATGATGTGGCTAGATCACGGATGTTGTAAGCTAAATAGTGTTGAACGTCCATCTTGTTCGAATTAATGAAGAATATTTAGTTGTTGTGAGATGGTTTGAATGAGAGATCATATAAATAATATTTATATTTATAATATTTAGAAAGTCAATTAAGGAAGAATATTTAGTTGTTTTGAGATGTCAGGTTTGAATGAGACATCATAGAAATAATATTTATGTATTTAGAAAGTTGTATTGAGGACTTCTCCACCTGTTTATGCTTTATACTATTTGTTCTGCTTTATGCTTTAAAGTAGTTTTCCAAAGCTAAGTTTGAAGGGTGTTTAATAGAGTGAGCTCACGTGAACTGAGTTGGTGTGGTGGGTGAGATTGGTGTTCACTCTTTATGCTTTAAAGTAGTTTTCCAAAGCTAAGTTTGAAGGGTGTTTAATAGAGTGAGCTCACGGACTGAGTTGGTGTGGTTGGTGAGATTGGTGTTCACTCTATATAGACTTCGCTTAAAAACTCATGTAAGATCTTTTCTTATGTCAAATTTACTAATTAGTAATAGTGGCACATTCATATCAATAGGGGATGGTTTCATATCAATAGTGGATGGTGAATGTTGATAAAAATTATCATCATTTAATAGAAATTGTTAAAAAAATTTAGTGACATATTCATATCAATATAGTGGATGGTGAATGTTGATAGAAATTATCATTATTTAATAGAAATTGCTAAAAAAAATTAGTGACATATTCATATCAATAGTGAATAGTGAAAAGTGAATGTTGATAAAAATCACCATCAATTAATAAAAATGGTTAAACCTTTTTAGAACGATCTACCCTCATATCACTAATTTAAAAAAAAATAAGTGAATTCCATAAAAACTAAAGAGATGGAAAAAAAATAAAAAATGAAAAGTTCCTTATCTTCTATATATATATATATAATAAACTTTCCAATAATTTAATATAGAAATATAAATTGTATATTATTTAATATTTAAATTATATATTATCTATTTTAATCCTAAATAAATGATAATTAAATTAAAACGATTTTGTTTTCACATAATTGTTTTTTAATGGATAAGTAAAAGGATTATAACATTTTACATTGAACGCATGTAATTGTACATAATCATATTATATATATATATATATATATATATATATATATATATATATATATATATATATATATATAAAATACATGTTATTTTAACTAATATAGTAACTCATTAGTGTTGTGGCTTCATCATCCCAGTTTACTTGAACATTAAATTCCGTTGTTTGTGTAATCGAATCATCCTGAGATCATATTACTTATACCATGTCTACACAACAGAAAACGTGTTATTATTGTTAAAGTAATAAAATCATTACAATATTACTAAAAGTGATTCAAATTTGGAACACTATTACAATATTTGGCATACCTACAAGTGCGTTGAAGGATGCTTGACCTGATGTTTCTGTCCCTATACTTCTCCAGTGCGGTTGCATGGGTGAGAAAAATGTGATATGTAATGAAACATGGCTTTGATGAAGAGGATTTCCTAGTAATATAAGTAAGGTTTTTATGGGAGGTGTCTAGAGGTTAGAGTATTTAGTGGATAGAAATATTTTAATTTTAAAAGCATATTATTATTAGAGTAGGTTTAATGGTTAAGAACATGTGTTTCTTCTTAAGAGGTCATAGGTTCAAATCCACAAGAGGGTAGGGTATGTATACTTTGGTAGACTTTACCAGTCAAATCCCTGAACGGAGGGGGATCCCTTATCCCACAAACAAGAGGGTCTCATACACCAATTTAGTAGGTCCCTTAAAAATATATTATTATTATTTATTATTATTATTTAATATGTTTATTGAATTTTTTGAAACAAATCTTTATATAAGTTATAAATTCATCATTTCATAAAAAAATAACAACACAATAAACATAAGTAATCCAAAACAACTTCCGTTAATCTAACTACTCAACCATCCTCGTAGAACTCTTCAAGTCCTTTAAGAATATTGAAATTTAATCTAACTACTCAACCATCCCCGTAGGACTCTTCAAGTCCTTTAAGAATATTGAAATTCAACAATGTCCCAAATGGCTAGATGAGCCATCTAAACATTGAAGTTAATTAACAATTCATTCTATGAAGAGTTTTAAAATGGCATAGCTTGCTACCATTTTGCAAGCATTATTATTATTATATTATTCAATTCCAACCATGTAAGAGCATTGATCAAATTTATTCAATTATTCTATTATTCAATTATAGACATGTTGATTTTACCTTTTCCATTTGAAGCTATTCATAATATAACCATGCCCATAAAATACGAATTCCAAAGTTAATCTTTAGATCACATTTGGTATACCATGATTCATTCTTTATCATTAGTTCATATGTTTATGATGATAGGAGCACAATTTACTTAGAAGGATGACCAAGATATGGTGTCTAGTCCAAGTAAAGCTGTAGAGGTGTTAGTCCTAGTAAAACCATAAGCTCGATATCTTTTTGTTTCATTTGATCTATTTATTAATACATACTTATTGAAGAATAATTGGTCCTTACTAGATATTTATGATATTCGTTGATTGCCACGTTTTTCTTGTTATTTATTTTCATTATTTTTATCTATCATTTTAATAGATTTATGCAAAATATGTCAATTTTTTTTCTTTGACCAATCACAATTAGATGACATTATCCTTTGGATGATAAAATGGGAGAGTAGAGTGATATAAACAAATATTCTATTACTTACAATATCAATACAATGGACTCTATTATATAGAGTGTACATGTTGTTATTAGATCTAATTTATTCTAAAGATAATTGGGGAGGTTGAGAGAATATCTCAACCACACACCAAACTAGGATCTCACCAATCCAACTCTCTAACAACCTCTTAATAATAGGATCACACAACTAACGTAGAGATTAACTCTACCTCTCAATACATTAGCAAGTATATTAGATAAGTAGGAATTATATATTCCAACACTCTCCCTTAATGACTACTTATCTAAATATTTTTGTGGTCATATCTTCATCACTGTCATGGCTGCAATTTTCCACTTGAGCTTGCTTTACTACGGGCTTCATCCTTGAACATTCTTTGCTTCCTCTTGCACCTTGTACCTGCATATAATTATTGATGTCCATATAAAACACAATCCATCTACCGGAATACATGGGTCATCTGCCGCTGTAACCGCTAGTTCTCTAGGAATTGTTTTCAGCTACATATCTCATCAATGTTAAACTCTCCCTTAAACGTAACTTGGTCCCTCACACTCTGAGACTCACCACTTGGTCTCACACTTTGAGATTCTTCCATCTCACATCCCCACCTTAATCAAAGATCCGAAGTCTCTGATTCAACATCAAGCTAGCATATGAGTACACATGTCACCCTCGTACCTACCCTAGTAGTTAATTCCACAACTTGATACAACAACCTCTCTGCCTATGAGAGAGTATCACATCTTGTGACCACACACACTTATGAGCTACAACATGTATGTCTGTTTATGCCTTACTAACAGGGCTTACAACAAACCTGGGGAAATTAGCTTGCCTATGGCTAAGCATTACAATTTGGACCATAACCTGGGGTGTCGGGTACAACCGATCATGCACCCCCTACAACAATTCAATCAGGTACAAAAAACATTCAAAATGCTTTATAACAATATCAAGAATACTCACCAATCATATACTCACTATTACAAGCCCATTACATATGCCCATTTGCATCTCATCATCATTCTTGACCAAGACACACATATAACCACTTCACACAACTTGAATAACTATCTTCACACATTCAAACAAGAAATATAAGCATAACTCAATCTCACTTTTGTGACTTAATTTGGAGGATGTGTGAGTCTGACGGAATGAGCACGTACACCTCATTTCATTTCGCTATAACACCTCCATGTAATGGCGCGAACAACAACAAACTCCAACAATAGCAGTCTCTCGCTTTACGACTCCTTGACTCAGCAATTGCAGCTCCTCTCCATAACTCAAAAAATGAGTCCTTTAGCCTGACTCATCCAACAACACTACCTCTCAGGCTCAACATAGCCATTTTCTCTGCTTGGATTGAAACTCTCCTTTTGCATGTTCGTCTTTCGCTGCCGTGTTCATCACTCTGACGGACATTTTCAAGAAGAATCTGATTGGAATTATCCTGAACATTTCAATCGATGTTCTCATGAAAATTACCGCTAACATTTTCATTTACGTTATCATAATTAATCGACAGATTATTTTCATGCTGAAGAATATTTTGCACCTAACTCTACTCTAGTTTTGGTGCACTTTCCTAGACATTTTTCTGCGCATTTTGCTCAAAAGTTTGTGGAATACGAACATTCTCGAGCTGAATAAAAATGCTTGAGCTCGAATTTTCGTATCTCACGTTGGGATCCACATCGGAAGCCGTACGGCTAAAATTCATCAAGCTGAGACTGGGACTTAGCCCAATTCCCATGCCTTTACCACCATTTTCCATGACAGCCATAGCTAAAACCGAGATAAACCGAGATTTTCCTAGTCTTCCTCGATCTTCGCCTTGTTCGAGACTATTTACGACCTTAAAACTAGTAGAAATAGATCAAACACAAAACTACATGGAACTCGATGGTCCGGTGATGGATCTTGATGATATTTAACTCCATCTGCGCAGCGAAAACTCGAGATTCAAACTTTACCATGAAGATTTATGGATTCGTAGCAGAATCGGTGAAAATGCAGCAGATTTTTCCGAGATGCTATCGGGCTCTGCAACGAACGCAGGGTCTATTGTTGGCCTTTTAAATGACAAAAATTCTTCATCAAAACATTGTTGACAAGAAGAATAATCCCTTGATCAACAAATCAATACACACAATAGCTCAAAAAATCTTCAATCAGAAATCAGATTATTCCTCTAGTCTTCACATGATCCTGGGCACTCCCGTGAAGGAGTTACGTCCAACCCTAAAGCTTTGATACCATGATAAAATGGGAGAGTAGAGTGATATAAACAAATATTCTATTACTTACAATATCAATACAATGGACTCTATTATATAGAGTGTACAGGTTGTTATCAGATCTAACTTATTCTAAAGATAACTGGGGAGGTTGAGAGAATATCTCAACCACACACCAAACTAGGATCTCACCAATCCAACTCGCTAACAACCTCTTAATAATAGGATCACACAACTAACATAGAGATTAACTCTACCTCTCAATACATTAGCACGTATATTAGATAAGTAGGAATTATATATTCCAACAATTTGGTATACCATGATTCATTCTTTATCATTAGTTCATATGTTTATGATGATAGGAGCACAATTTACTTAGAAGGATGACCAAGATATGGTGTCTAGTCCAAGTAAAGTTGTAGAGGTGTTAGTCCAAGTAAAACCATAAGCTCGATATCTTTTTGTTTCATTTGATCTATTTATTAATACATACCTATTGAAGAATAATTGGTCCTTACTAGATATCTATGATATTCGTTGATTGCCACGTCTTTCTTGTTATTTATTTCCATTATTTTTATCTATCATTTTAATAGATTTATGCAAAATATGTCAATTTTTTTTCTTTGACCAATCACAATTAGATGACATTATCCCTTGGATGACTTGGTATTTTTTGAATTAAAAATGTTAAATTGTCGCATTCTAAATCATGGATAGAAACCTTATTTAATTATGTAGTGCTTTAAGAAAAATAGTCAAATTACTCTTAACTAAATCACCCATGTAGATTCATACATTAAACATTTTATATTAGAAATTTAAAAAATATATAATTTTTTTTTTTACTTGAAATACATGTTGATTGTTGGTTGGTTTACTTTCTATGTGCACTACTTTTAAGAGTACGTTGATTGCGGATATATATATATATATATATA
>ML785696.1:71374-83506 GCA_009831015.1 Picea engelmannii | reverse complement strand
ACCCGGGTTACAAGTCTCAGTAGAGCCTAAAGCAGTCAACAAGGCTTTCCTCTGAGCAGGGCAACTTTGGAGGACCTCCAAAGCGGACATAGCACAAGGGGTTTGTGATAAATCTTCCACCACAGAGTAGTTTTGGGCGGCCCTTGCGTTTGGATTGTGAGAAGCTCTCTTAAACGCACCTTTCGGAATGCGTGTCATTGTTTCACCCAACGTCTTCTCGATCTGTAGAGGAAGAGATGGGATCTCGGCTTCTTTTCCCTTCTCAGAGGCGCTTGGTTTACTATAGTCGTGCGCTCTAGTTGTTATTAAAGCATCACTTTTAACCCTATATACGTTCGCGGAAGATGAATTGTTTGGGGGAGGGCAGTTTTCTTGGCTGCCCCCCTCGGCACTTGTAGAGGCTTGAGTTAAATTTTGCCCATGCTGAATGGGATTAGTCAACACGGCTTGCTGTTGCTGTGTGACAAACTTTTGGGCCTCTGCAAGCCGAGGGCATAGATGGGTCGGGTGGTCTTCCGCACATAAGTTGCATGGATACCTCGCCTTCCACTTTTTCGTGGTGCCCTCGCCAGCATTATCAGTTGGTTTTTTATCCCCCTTACTCTTTTTTCGTTGTTTTTTCTTCCCTTCAAGCTCCTGGTTGGCCTTTGGGTTAGTCGTCTGCACGAAGTGTACTTCTGACGTTTGGGTAGGAGGAGCCGCCAAAGCAGTAGTTTGGCTGTCCGTTGAGTGTTGTATAGATAACTGTTGCAATTGTTTTGTCAATTGCTCAGCGGGATTGGTTTGTGCCGAACCAACGATACCATCGGCATGTGGTCCGACTCTCTGTCTGGTCTTATCCAGTATTGACCGTGGTGCATCTGGCAGGATGTTGTACAGTAAACCAGACTGAGAATAGATAAGCTCAAACTGTTGAGCTCTCATGATGGCATCTTCCTCGGAGAAAACCCCTGAAGTCGCGACGTCTTTGGATAACTGCAGAACTAAAGACTTAAGGAACCACTCAAGAAGGAATGTTGGTGGGACAGGTACTTTGATAAGACGCTTTCGACGTCGCCACTCTCAAATATGATCCGAGATATGGTCCGCTGTCGTCTGCTCGAAATTGGCTAGCAACTCTGTGACGGCGTCGTATCTCACAGGTAACTGGAAATGGTTAAGGAAGGTCATCGCCAGTTCGCCAAAAGAAGAGTATCGTGAACGATCAAGCTCTATGTACCATTTCGCGGCACTCCCAATGAGAGTGCGTTGAAACAATCGCAACTGGACGGAGTCATCTTTCAGTGAGTTAGATGAACACCAAAGGTGGAAAGTAGTCACGTGATCACCTGGATCTTCGTTAGGCTTGGCCTCGAACTTTGGAATGTCCGAAGGCAACTTCGTTGGCATAGGAGGCCAACATGGATCGTGACAGATAGGATCATTTAACAACCGTGTCAAATCTGGCAAGTGTAACGTCGCCAAGAATGGTAGTTTGGGTTGCTGCTGATAGCCTGGAAAGAGGGGTCCTGGAGTTTGACTGGCACCAGGTTGCCAGGAAAAGTTTGGTTGCTGGCCTGAGTTCTGGTAGAAACCATGGCCCTGACCAGCGTAAGGGTTTTGCATCTGTGGAGACATCATTGGCTGATTCCCCATAAAGGAGATAGGATGTTGGGCATTCATCGAGTTTGGTGGACTTTGGGACGGATTACCCCATGTCGGTCCTGTTGGGAGAGGCATAGCAGTCTGTCCGGGGTTCCATTGACCGTGGAAAGAATTTCCCCAGAACGACATTCCAGCAGAGGGAACAGATCCTTGTGAGTTCCAAAGTCCTGGTATATGTGCCCCCGGCGCAGGAATAGTACCCTGTGCCGGAGTGGAATGTCCAAGTATGGGAGTGCCCCCAGATGGGAAAGCAGTGGGTGTGAACGTGTTGTTACCAAACGTCCCATTCCAAACAAACGGTGACGAACCTACCGGATGAGTTTGCGCAGGTGGTGCTTGACTCCCGACTCCAAGTGAACTTGTGTGTGCAGGCTGCCCGACGGTCTGCTGATGCGGACCACCGAGCGATGGGGACGAAGGAGGAATATGACCTCCAGCATGAGGAAAAGCATTGAAAGGAACAGGAATGCCCCCAAGTTGACCTTGCAGAGGAGCGTTAGAGCTCCCTGCCCCCAGACCCGAAGTCTGTAAAGTGGAGTAGGTGAGTACACGACTTGTTCCTGAACTAGGCATACCATATGAAAATGGAGCGCCTGTCATACTAGAGGTGAATGGATTTGTGGCCGCCACGATAGATGGGGTCGGTCCACTTTGCGACGAAGTTGCGGCCGGGGCCATGGTGGTCTGAACCGTCGTCGAAGGAAAGTTAGGAGAAGCTTCTCCTGTGGTAGCAACAGTGACAGGAATGGAAGAATTCCCAGTTGAAGTAACAACGTTTGGTTCCATGACTGGGTTAGGCACTGACAGGCGTTCGTAAAATTGAATTGGCACAATAACATCCAGCCAAGTATCCGTGGTTGGGGTTTCAACCACACCGAGATTGGCGGTTGATTCCTACGGGACTTGTTCGGGCTCGAAATCCCCGGTTGCTTCGAAAGACCCTTGTTGGTCTAGCTTCTGCCTCAATGGTGGCGGGGGTGGCTCCAGTATAACCGGCGGCAGGACCAGAAGCCTTCGTGACTGGCGGAGCTCTGAATCCTCCACTGTGTGAGAAGATTCACGACATGCTAAGGTATTCTACATGAACAAATAGTAACACTCACTAAAAGAAAGCCCCTAGAAGATAAATCAAGCAAGCACTAAACTAGTTGGAAGAATAGTTACAAAAGCCAACACTAGAGCAACTTACCGGTGCAAGTGCAACTCGAATACGGAAGCACCCTCCGGGTATACTCTGCAAAGCGTGGCCCAATGTCTGTCCTAGGTACCGCGGTATACCCCCGCCGTCACCCGTGTATGTCCCTAGAAATGATTGGCAACTAGTTTGCCAGCACGTGAGCAGTCACCAGGCGGGTACAGTCGATAGTCGGGTAGACCACAATGAGCAGGGTATCAAGCCCGAAACCTGTCAAGGGTATCGAGAGCAAATGGTCCGGAAGAAAACTGAGGACCTCGAACGGATTCGAGACCCACGAAGCCCCGTGGCAAATGCAAACGACAGAATCCCTTAACAAATCCTCTATATGTGTTCTCCACTACGCTCGGTCCAGCTTTGGAGGGGTTATCTCTGCTACCTTTCCTTACGCGACCTCGTGTTTAACCCCTGTGTTAGAGGGGGGTCCCGGATAACTTTCCGTAACTAGACTTCTACACTCCCTATTGAAAGACTCCAATGTTTGGTTTGAGTGGCCTTGGAGAATTTACTCTCCAACCTATTCCAAGGCCCTAGTCCTGAGCTAGTGTATGCACCCTTCAAACAAAAAGTCTAGTTAATTTTAATTAGCGTTTCTTTTAATGGTCTTTTTAAGTCACAAGGTATGAAAGTGAAACTGATGGTGTGTAAAAGACTCAAAGCAAAATGAACAAGAAATGCTTGGAAACAAAAGCTTTTACAACCTATTGCAAAAACCAACAACTTTTCAACAAGAAAGAATTCTTTTCTTTTCAACTTTCCTAAGATTTCATGCAGCAAACACCAAGTAATTTCACTCAGATATGCGAGCTACTTATACTCTAAATGCAGTGCAAGAACTTACGAAACGAGACTTCTTCCTAGATACTGATGCAACAACACAATCCTCAAACCAAGAAGAAAATGACAAAGAGAATTTTTTTTTATTTAATTGCAAAATGAAGCAATAAAGGAAAAATGACGACAAGCACAAAACCAAGAAAACAAAATAAATTTCTGGCTTAAAGTGCAGACCGCAACGAACCAGAGCAAAGACGCACAAAAGCAATTAAGAAAACACCAATTCCAACACTTGTCTAAAAACCATAAAACCAATAATTTTTTCTTTTGTCTTTTATATCAAAACATCAACTAATAAAAACACAGGCTAAGGATAAGAGGCCCTAACCTGCTGACTGTGCAGCCCCAGACTTCAAACCCCTGAGAGGAACACTTCTCACCACAGGAGGGATGACTGCCCCACCCAGGCTGAAAAGCAACCAATCAAGCCCGCGACTGTCACTGAAACAGCACGCGTGCAAACGCTCTAACAGAGCGCGGGTACTCGCGGTCTAAGCTTAAGCAGGCTACAGGTTTGTGTAAAAGCTAAGACAAAGACACCCACAGGCAGTCCAGACCTGAAAAAGGCCTCTGGTACTGACAACCAGGGTCTCTTAAAGGCTTGAATGCTTCTATTTTAATAGAAAAAGAAAATGAATGCGAAGGATAACAAACACAATAAAGCAGACTGCAAACAAGACAGTGAACCAACAAGACCCAGACAGGATCTAGAAATCCCCCTGAGAAGGTGAACTTCTGACAGGGAAGAGGAGACTTCCTCTCAAGCTTCTTGAGTCCTACACGCTACTGAAACCACTGTAGCAAGCGTTCAAACGTGGGCTACATAAGGTTAGGGCGCGGGTTACACGCGGGCAGGCCTTCTGCAGGCCGCGTGTACCTCTGTGTGTCCCGATAATAAATGCCAAGCCACAGTCAAGGAAAAACTGGTATTGATAACCAGGTTCCCTGCTAGCTTTTGACCTAACAGAAAACAAAAACAACAAAGAAATAGAAAATTTATTCTTTTTGCTACCCAAAAACCTCAATGAAATCTGGGAACCCTAAGAGTAAAATATCCCCAGTGGAGTCGCCAATTCTGTTGTTGGAAATTCTACCCTACGGACTAACAAGCTAGGGCTTAAACTTGCATGCAGATCATGACCCTTAAGAAATTACTTTTAACCTTCAACCCCAAACCTAAAACCCTCTTTCACATGCAAACAAGGATAGAACCAAACTAACCTTTTTATCGACGGTTGGTGTAGATCCTCCGTTGCGCTTTATCCCCTTGCTTCTGCTGCTCCTTCCAAAAAGCGATCCTGCAATCAAGACAAAACTACGCATGCATTCTATTGTTCTACTAGAGGGTTAGAGTTTAAACATAAATCAAATGAAACACATAAGACTCGTGCATTTGGGACGGGAAAATTATATTTTTATTAATCTCAAGATGAATCAACTTACAATGATTATAGAGATTGACCACCGTTCCTTGATCTTGATCCTGGGCTCCTCCTCTTCTTTGTTCTACAACTGCTTTTCTTGAATTCTCCTAAAGCTTGAGGAAAGGCTAAAGGGTTGGGACAAAACGGATTCGGAAATTGGGCAGAGTTTCTTTGCTATGATTTTCCTCCTTTGAATAGTACCCCTACCCCTTCTTTTATAGGCTAGAAGGAGCTAGGGTTTTAGACGAACTCTCAACCATGCATGGCTGGGAGTTCCAGTTAACTCACCCAAAGATTTTCATTTCGTCGGCAACTTTCCTGATTTTTTTCTTTGTTAGGTAAACGCGGGCTGTAATGGGCCAGCCAGCGTTCCAACGCGTGCAGTATAAGGCCTGCCAACGTTCCAACGCGCCCAGTAATGGCTTAGGGCACAGGTTACTTGATTTAAGAGGTTTTTTAAGGAGTATGTTCAGCATGGCTTTGGCAATGAAGGGCAATGAGTTGGCCCGATGCCAGGTAAGCATGGATGGTGCAATTTAGGGTTATAACACCCATATAGTTGGTTGCACAACTGTTGTGAAAAGATAAGTGTTTTATCTTGTTGTTATGCTAATTTATGTGTTTAATTGTTGTGCATGAACTCTTTGTATTTGGAAGTGATTTATATGTTGTTGTAATGAGTTGTTTAGATGCATTTCATGTTGATTATTTTCATATTGTAGATGCATATATTGTATGGTTGTAGAAAGTAGCTAAATCTGTTTTAATTTGTAGTTGTAAGCTACAGAAAATCAGCTAATGGCAAATGAATTAATTTAGTTAGCAGAAAATTTTGTTGTTAAGAGTATTTCGCACCGTAATGTCACTTAGATGGGTTGGGGGAAGTTACATTATGGTATCAAAGCTTTGGTTCAAACACGAGGCTTGTATGGGCCAAGATGGCTGGGAATTCATGAAATTTGTCGTTCTAGATTTTTTCTATGACGAGTTTGGGGAAAAACATATATTTTAGAGAGAAATCCCCAATTCCATGAGTGAAATATGAGTTTCAATGACTTCAAACAATTTGAGATGGTTAATGGATTAGAGTGGGGAAGTTGTAGATCAAAATTTGACCTGGGATGGTCAAAATTCGAGTTTTAATGGCCGCAGAGTTACAGACAATTTGGAGAATCGACAGCTGGGATTTTGTTTGATCTCATGGTTGACGATTGAGATTCACTATGATTAATTTAAAAAATCATAAAGTTTTAGTCATTTGAAAGGTTGATCAAATTAATGGCTAAGATTAAATCGGGGGTTGTGAAAGGGATCAGACTGACGGTTCAAATCAATCAAAGAAGGGTTGAAATTGTTCTAAGTGTTAAAGTTCACCAAGAGAAATTGTCGATGGTCAAAATAACAAAGAGGTTGGGTTGGAAATAAGACATCTTTGACCACCGATGGTTGATGGTCAGGGGTTGGTCGAATCCGGTGAAGTATGCTAGGGGTAAACTACAACATACAGAAATGACTACAAAAATCAACTCTAATCTTAAGGATGCTATATAGACAAATATGCTAGAAAGACAAGATAAAAGGCCTACCTCGTTTAGACGTTCAATGAAGTCCACCATTGAGCACTTGACCCAAATCAATATAGCTGCAACTATTCCTCAATAACCAAGCAACGCAAGAATATGGTGATAAGATATGATGTTATCACATTCAATAGCATAATCCATCAACATTCATAACAAATACGCCCATGGAATAATAATTCAAATATTTGCAAGATATTAATTGGACGAGAAAAGAGTATTTCTATTAAGATATAACCAGTAGAAGTGAATGAGTTACAAACTTCTGTATCGGCACGATGCGGAACCGAGAAACTATGTTCCTTCCAGTTGGGCCTCCACCACTTCAATCCTCCACTAAAGGAAAGCTCATATAAGAGAGACAATGAAGTTATCAATCAGTAAGGGAAGCGCTTGGGGTTGAAAAATGTGTTCAGATTTAAAGGACAAAGGGATGCAGACTCAATGTGAAGTGATTAATTTCTCCAGAGTAACTTTTCTCTCAAATTTGAATTCTTTCTCCTCTTTCTGTAGCTTGGATTTGCCCATTTTATAGCCTTCAAATGGAACTGAAGGGTTGAGTCAGAATGATTCCAGTATATGGAAGGCCAAGGATCATTGATCTTGTGATGTGACATGGAAACCTGACACCATTTTTCAATTTTGGGCACATTTCCTGATGTACGCAGTTTGTAGTGGTGCAACCTGCATACATGCATGTTGTATAGTAGCCAAGGTGTGTATATGTGGAAAAATTATATTTTTAGTTCTGGGATTTGAAAAAAAGGGACTTCAAGTTTGCATAGGGAAATGGAAAAAGGCCTTCTGTGCAAGATTGCATGGGGTGAGGAAAATATTGCTATAACATCCATGTGTCATGCCACGTCACCCAAGTTGACACCTTAGGATGATGTGTCCTACCACGTGATCATCCACATGTCATGCCACGTCAGCCAACATAAGTGGTCGATGGTCAAATCGATCGACTTGGGAAAGCGCTCAACAGTCATCGGGGATCGTCGATCACCAATGGGCCAGTGGTTGGGCATCGACAAATTTAACAGAGATTTTTTCATTCGCCCACAAATATCGTCGACGACTGATTTAAGAGTTGTTTGAAAATTGGGTGTCGGGGAAATGGACTAATGACCGACGGTCAGATCAGTAGCTTGGAAAAAAAAAATTTCGCATCCAGAGGATGATACTAATCGCCGATGACTGACAAGGTCAGATCAAATTTTTTTTTGTATTGCGATTTGAGATCAACGGGTAAGATTTAAAGGGTTGTTAACACAATAAAATGGTCAAATTTGTACGAAATTTTGTGGTTTTGAAGGTCATTAACTTGCAGGGAATTTTTGAGGCCCTAAATGACATTTTTAGAAATTCAAAACCCCCAAGAATAAATTGTAACAAGGCACAATGTGTCTCTATAGCTCAAATAAAGGAACTCGAAGAGAGTTATCCAACGAGCTAAACGGTTTGTGAAACAGAGCTCGTATGAGAACATTACAGTCAAAATAGTGGGGGTAAAATTTTGGCACCAATATTACTTCCAAAGGGCATAAATCTATGCTCAGAAGTCCGTTTGGGGCATATGAGTAGTCGATGGAAATATTATGACCCATAAAAGATAGCGGTGGAGTCATACTTTGGTTATGGGTACCTGAAAATTTGCAGGAAGAGAAATAAGACGCATGTAGCATACATGAGTAAATTGAGTAAAACAACCTAAACTTCTTCGGAGCATAACTTTCAGCTCGAAGCTCGGATTTGGGAAATTAAATTTCTCAAAAATTAATAAATAGATTTTTGTAGTAGTAAAAATAGTGGAATTGCAACATGTAGTTGTTGTAAATTTTCACTCAAAATTCAGATTGAGGCATGAGTACAGTCATTGGGAAGCTGCTTCGGGGATGAATGCATCAAGAAAATGAAAACTTGAATTTGTGGAATGTGTCATTCATAAATTGATGAGGAAATAACATGTATGCTAACTAATAAAATGTTTTATGCTATGCATATTTCTAACAATAATTATTATATGCACATTTCTTGCAGAATTAGAGGTACAACAAGAAACTTTAGTTATTATATGAGGACTAGAGTCATAGAACATGCTCAAGGATCTTACATTCATGAGGAAGAGAATAGAGGTGTGCATGTTAGCATGGGGAATGTTGAGACAGAGTCAAATGGAAGAAGAGATAAGAAAGAGTATGTCACTATGAGAGTCTGGCACATAGGGAAGTGCAGAGCTACAGGGATGATAATGAAAAGATTATGAAGGCCCAGGCAAAGATACTTCATATCTTAAATATGTTGCATAAGAAAGTTAACAAATATTTCCGCACCAAGCAAGTAGCTAGTTCTAGACAAGTATCAACATCTAGATCCCATAAAAAAAGGGATGATCATGGAAATGATAGGCAGTCAAGAAGCATGAGCATGCACCATCATTCTCCAAGGAAATCCACTAGAAGAACTCGTGCAAGCTCAGGGATATGGATCAACCCAAGTGTGTCTCCTTTTCGGAGGAAAAGAAGAAGGCATAAGGAAGGCATCTTTCAAGGTGAACTCAGGAAAATAAAGGCACCTAATTTCAATGGTGAACACTGGAAGGGTGAAGAGGATGAAGCATGGATATTGGAAATGAAGAAATATTTCCAATTGCATGATTACCCCTCCTGGGTAGAAGTTAGAATTGCCACCTACCACTTGCAAGGGAAGGAGGTCATGTGGTGGGATCAGCTTAAGCAAGCCAATAACCTCGTTGAGAAGAGGACATCATGGAGGTAGTTCAAGGGATATTTCCAAGAGAAATAGTTTTTCAAGTATTGTTATGAGAGAAAGATGAAAGAGTTCTTTGAACTCAAGTTGGGAACCATGACAATGGAGGAATATGAGAAGTAGTTCTTTGAATTGTTGAAGTATGTTGACTTCATCAAGAATGAGAAAGTCAAAACCCAAAAGTTTCTAAGTGAATTACTCTCCTTCTATAGTGACAAGATACAATATGATAATCCCAAGACTTTGGAGGAATCCATAAGGAGATCTAGGAACCTTTATGAGCAAAGAAAATGAAGGCCAGTTTCCCAAAAGGCTTGGAATGTCAAAATGAAAGGGAAAAATGATCAAAGGAAGAAAGGATTAAAACCACCCCTTTTCATAAATAACTCCCAAGAAAATAAGAAAGGACATGAAGCCCAAAATGATCAAAAGAATACAGATTCATTTGGGAAAAGACCCAGGAAACAACTTGTTCAATGTTGGGGATGTGAGGTAAATCACTTATATAGGGGATGCCCTCACAAAGGAGAAAGAATCGAGACTATCCACAACATTCAAGAGAATAAAACAGTGGAAGACATTGAAGGAATAATGTTTCTGGATTAATCCATAAGTGCGGACACGAACCGATCTCCCTAGATCCACCTGGATCTAGAACAAAACAGGACAGAATAATACACTTTCCCTAGATCTAGCCTATTGATTGAACTAAGAGATAAGGATTATGGGCATACCTTATGAATGCTTTCCTTTGGTCTCTGTTGTTCCAAGATTTTCTCCGATGCTCTTGCGTCGTTCAAATCACAACAGTACAAACCAATCGGGGTAAAGGCAGATTAATATATTCAATAGCTAGTCTATACATATGATCAAGGAATTATGTAATAAAGTGACATCATCTTTATGGGAAAGGGACATATTACTGTATTGAATTAAACAAAATCGAAACTTACAACCTGAGCCTTGATGTCATAGGTCTCCTTTCGATGATTCCTAGATCTGACACACACACTTGCTCATGCATGAAGAAAATCAACTACTTTTGATGACCTTGCTGTTGTCTCTAGCTGTTGTAGCATCAGTCCTTCACACAGGGTTTCAATAATTCTCTAATCAATCTCTTGCTAGATTGCTTCTAACATTTTCCATAAGCATTCCCCTCAATATATAGGAGAAGATAGATTAGTTACTTAGATAGGAATGATCCCAAGATATCTGGAATGCCAGCACCTGAACAACCATTCGAAGCCAACTCATGTTTCTAGAAGGTTTGAGATTTTATCTTTTTCCTTCCTTTAGATGATGTTTGCACCTTGATAATTAGGTACAGTGCGAACCCCTCACACCCTAGCTTAATGCAGCCTATGAGACTCAGGCATTCTCGTAGGTAGATATATAGGTAGCCTGCGAACATCCCTTGAAAGTATGATTTCTGGAAGCAGACAAATGTAACTTTTCTCAGGAAAGTGTTCTTAGTGAAGAGCTTGATTTTCCATCATCATAACATCATCATGATGACCAAAATTGTGGATAACAGAATGCCCCCCAAATTCTGAGAGTGGAATCAGTGACAGTCGATAGACTTTGTAAGCTGCATGTGTGTGTCGAGAACCAAGAGCACATCTAATCGGAAACCTGCAAACATCCAAGCATCGGTAGAATATCATATGTATCCCTTCTGAGGTAGGCATTCCCATACTCAGATCACATATTGATGACATCATAAACAAAGGTCATGGCCACCAATCATACACTGTGGATCCACGTAGTCATAATATAGCATAGCCACTTGAATACACTGTGGATCTATGCGACAAATTTTTAGTCAAGACGACATAGCCACGAAACATACACAGTGGATCTATGTGTCGCAAGTTATACATACTCCATCGCAACCCGGATCACTTAAGACAATATCCAGGGTCTTCAATCTCATCGCCCAAAGTATGAATCTAACCACGTGATTACATGTGTTGAAGTCCAACATGGTAGAAACCACTTGATTACTGGTCATTGATGTAACCGTTAACAAGTGCGAGAGAAATCACCATTGATGTCAATGACTCCCAAGGTACTATAGTACAATCCATCGACTGTGAATAAATGAGTTGATGTCGAACACCCGACGGAATCTCTCGATCTGGGGTCAATGATGTAAACCCACTGTCGAAAGCGAGGAACTTGCCATTGAGGCATGCAAGCTCCGAGGTACTAAATAATTTCTAAGTCTCGATTCCATATAATGTGCTGAAGTCGACGGAACAAAACTCGTCACAGGAGGGCCTTGATGTATCCCCCATCAATGACACGGAATGAGTAACAGAGTTTGAAAGTGAAATAGAGCATGTAGCAATTGGACTTTGGACACAGGGAAGGCCAACACGAAGAGAATGGACAACTGCAGATTGTCGACTCAAATAGAGGTTTCAGACGGACTTCTCTTGAACATATGAACGACACGACCAATGATTTGGCAGCATTGACTCAAAGATGACACATGAAAAGACCTTGATATCGAATCGAATGAGAGACAAATGGATTACCCAAACCAGCTTCGAATGATGAATAGGGGGTGTCATGTTCAAGAGCGACACTTACTGCCAATTAATACAAAAATGAAACATATCCCTTTCCCAAATTTTCCCCCACCATTTCTGGCAAGTACCTCTTTATTTTTACGCAA
>ML785696.1:46046-60610 GCA_009831015.1 Picea engelmannii | reverse complement strand
ACGCAATGTTTTTAAGAGCTGTTGATTACTCAAAGGTAACGGAAGTGAAACTCATGATGTGTGACTCTGACCCAAATAATGCAAGGATGATAATGAAATATGATTCTTTTCATTCCATGAATCCTAGCTATGGGAGAGAGAGATAATTTTCCAAATCAACTCAAATACTTCAATGCAATGCACAATTTTCCATTCAGATGTCAATGCAAACAATCATTCATCAATGAACAATCTCTAAATGTCTTTTTCCAATACTTCAATAAAATCTAAAATTTGATTTTTCAATGTTTTCAAAATGACAAAAACAAACTCTTGAAAGAAAAATTATTGTTCACTTTCCAAGAAGAACTCTGATTAATGAGAAAAGAAAATCAAATCATACGGAATCAAACAATAACAACCCAACCAATTCTTTCAATGAAACTAAAAACAAAAGGAAAACCAATGAGTCTTCCCAATGCAAATGAAAAATGTTCTTTCGAACCACCAAGCAAAAGAGAAAACACCAAGCACTTGACTCTCTACCAATCATTGGTTCTCAACCAATCAAACACACTCAAATCCAGAAGTCAGAGAGAAAGAAAATGCCAAACAGAGCCAAGAAACGAAAGTCAAGCTACCAAGGGCAAGAAAGACCTAGAAACCCTAAATCTGTTCCAGCAAGCAAACTAAGGCAAGAGATATATAAATCAATGACCCAATAAGCCCAAAAGACACAATTCAACTATTCTGAGCAATTGAAAAAGTCAAAACTTAATTTCAAAATTTTCAAAAATCTTTCTCGCAGGCAAGCAGTGTTACACAGTGCGAGAAGATAGGATTCTCACAGGCCACCTTGAAGCAAGGTGCGAGGTGTTCGCACTGGACCCTATATGCAGGGTGCGAACTTGACTGGTTCTCGCAGGCTGTCAATGAACACAGTGCGAGAACTCCTGAAGATAATGAAAATTTTGAAAATGCAAGCAAAATTCAAACTGGCTTATAAACCCAGAAGGTCTCTCAGGATATCCTGAGGACTCAGACACTGACAAAATAGGAGAAAAATGCAAATAGAGCAAATGGCCACAGAAAAATAAAAAACCATAAATAAAAAGGGAATAGTTCCCGAGTGGAGTTGCCACTTTTGTTTCTGGATTAATCCGTAAGTGCGGACACGAACCGATCTCCCTAGATTCACCTGGATCTAGAACAAAACATGACAGAATAATACACTTTCCCTAGATCTAGCCTATTGATTGAACTAAGAGATAAGGATTATGGGCATACCTTATGAACGCTTTCCTTTGGTCTTTGTTGTTCCAAACTTTGTTCCGATGCTCTTGCATCATTCAAATCACAACAGTACAAACCAATCGGGGTAAAGGCAGATTAATATATTCAATAGCTAGTCTATACATATGATCAAGGAATTATGTTATAAAGTGACATCATCTTTATGGGAAAGGGACATATTACTGTATTGAATTAAACGAAAGAGAAACTTACAACCTGAGCCTTGATGTCGTAGGTCTCCGTTCGATGATTCCTAGCTCTGACACACACACTTGCTCATGCATGAAGAAAATCAACTACTTTTGATGACCTTGATGTTGTCTCTAGCTATTGTAGCATCAGTCCTTCACACAGGCTTTCAATAATTCTCCAATCAATCTCTTGCTAGCTTTATTCTAACCTTTTCCATAAGCATTCCCCTCAATATATAGGAGAAGATAGATTAGTTAATTAGATAGGAATGATCCCAAGATATCTGGAATGCCAACACCTGAACAACCATTCGAAGCCAACTCATGTTTCTAGAAGATTCACTTCTAGAAGGTTCGAGATTTTATCTTTTTCCTTCCTTTAGATGATGTTCACACCCTGATAATTAGGTACAGTGCGAACCCCTTGCACCCTATCTTAATGCAACCTGCGAGAATCAGGCATTCTCGCAGGTAGATATATAGGTAGCCTGCGAACATCCCTTAAAAGTATGATTTCTGGAAGCAGACAAATGTAAATTTTCTCAGGAAAGTGTTCTTAGTGAAGAGCTTTATTTTCCATCATCATAACATGATCATGATGACCAAAATTATGGATAACAAAGAATGCCAAGGATTTATGCAGCCTTGGACAACAAGCAGACATAGTATCAATCCCCCATGATCGAAGTGGAAGGTAATATTGATAACAAGCCCATAGCAATTTTAATTGATTCTAGATCTAGCCATAGTTACATAATTGCTAACATTGTTGAAATATTTCACTTGCAAAGACATAAGCATAAGAAATCTTGGTTAGTTCAATTAACCATGGGTGCTAAGAGGAAAATCAATGAGTTGGTTAAATATATTATCTGATAGAAATTAATGGACTTAGAACAAAGGTAGATGTAAACATCATATCGTTGGGTTCATATGATTATCTAATTCGCATGGATTGGTTGGAAAAACATCATATTGTCCTAGACTGTTACAATAAGTCAATCACATGTCTTGATGAGGAAGGGTAGCAAGGAAAGATTCAAGTCATTCCAAGAGTTGCAATTGTTAGAGAGATTTTAGCTGTGCAATTGAAGAATAGCTTTAGGAAGGGATGTCAGATGTTTGCAGCCCATATGGAGGAGGAAAAAAAATACAAAGTGGCAAGCATTGAAGACCATCCGATCTTGAAGGATTTTGAAGATGTTTTTAGAGAAATTCCAGGATTTCCGCCAAAAAGAGACATTGATGTCTTTATTGATTTAGTGCCAAGAGTTTCCTGAGTGTCTAAGACCCCTTACAGAATGGGCACAAAAGAACTAAAATAGTTGCAGATGTAACTTGAATAACTTTTGAAGGAGGGGTTTATACACGCAAGTGTGTCTCATTGGGGAGCTTTGATTCTTTTTGTAAGGAATAAAGATGGAACCTTAAGGCTGTGTATTGATTTTAGATAGATTAATAAGGTTACCATAAAGAATAAGTATCATTTGCCCGGAATTAATGATTTGTTTGATTCGCTGAAATGTGAAAGAATCTTTTCCAATATTGACTTGATATCATGTTATCATCAAGTAAGGATAAAGGAAGAAGACATCAACAAGACAAAATTCAAAACAAGATATGGGAATTATGAATTCACGGTAGTGCCATTTGGGCTATCAAATGCCCTAACAATTTGTATGTGCCTGATGATTGGAGTGTTCAGGGAATACTTGAACAAGTTTGTGATTGTGTTCTTAGATGATATACTCATCTATTATCAATAAAAAGAGGAACATGATCAACATTTAATAATGGAATTGCATGTTTTAAGAGAGGATATATTGTATTCTAAGATAAGTAAGTGCATCTTTTATCAAAAGAAGATTCACTAGTTGGGACATATAATTTCAGCAGCAAGTATAGAAGTTGATCCTGAGAAGATAGAGGCTATTAAAGGATGGCAAGCATCAGAGAATTTGACAGACGTCAGATCATTCACGGGTCTTGCTGGTTATTACCGAAGATTCATAAAAGGTTTTTTAAAGATTTCAAGTCCAATCCCTTCTTTGCAAAAGAAGGGAGTGAAATTTGAATGGACTTCCAAGTGTGAAGAGAGTTTTCAACATTTGAAGGGAGTATTGACAAGTGCACCAATATTGAATATTGCAGATCCAAAAAATATTTTTTTGTGTGCATCGATGCATGCAAGGAAGGACTCGGTGGAGTTCTCAATCAAAGGGACCATGTGGTATGCTATGAGTCTAGAAAATTAAAAGAGCATGAGAGGAATTGTGCTACACATCACTTGGAGTTAGAAATGATTGTGTATGCATTGAAAATGTGGAGGCATTACCTTATGGGTAAGAAATTTGAGCCAGTGACATGCCACTATGGTCTGAAGCATTTGTTTGGACAAGAAACACTAAATGCTAGGAAAACTAGATGGCTGGAATTTTTGAGTGAATATGACTTCGAGATTAAGCATATAAAGGGCAAGGAAAATCAAGTGGTTGATGCAGTCAGTAGGAGAGCTCATGAAGTGCATATTGCAGCCAATAGAATGTATGGTACAAATATGAAAGATAAAATTGTTGCAAAAGAAAATTTAGATCAGAATTATTTAAAAATAAAAAAGGCATTACAATAACGTAATTTTCAGCAGAAATTTAATTATTATGAGCTGAAAGAAGATGGAATTCCCATGTACAAGGGAAAATTATATGTAACGAATTCTAGTAAGTTGAAAAATGCAGTTCTAAAGGAGATGCATAATCTACTATATGCAGGGAACCTAGGAAATTAGAAAACAATTGTAGCAGTAAGAAGCCTATATTTTTGGCCATGAATGAAGAAAGAAGTGGATAATTACATAGCCAAATGTCTAGAATACCAAAAATTAAAGACAAAACATAGACACCCAACATGCTTGCTACAACCATTGCCCATCCTGAAATGGAAGTGACAAGTAGTTACAATTGATTTTATTACTAAGCTTCCCAGAACAATGAAGCAACATGATTCTATCATGGTGGTGGTGGATAAATTGACTAAAGAAACACATTTTATTCAAGTAAATACTACACACAAGGAAACAAATATTGCAAATATCTACATGAAGGAAGTTGTTAGGTTACATGGAGTGCCTAAGACAATAGTTTCAATCAGAGATCCAAAGTTTACTTTCAATTTTTGGAAGGGTTTGTTCAAGGGATTTAGGAAAAATTTAAGTCTTAGTACAACATATCGTCTAGATTCAGATGGGAAAATAGAAAGGCCTAATAGGATAATTGTGGACATGCTTAAAATGTATGTGATGGATCATCCATCAAAGTGAGAAGATTATATTCATTTAGTTGAATTTGCCTACAAAAGTGGGTATCAAGTCTTATTGAAAATGAGTCTATTTGAAGCCTTGTATGGCAAAAAATGTAACACACTAGTGAGTTGGGATAATCCAGTAGACAGAGCAGTTGTTGGACCAGAATTGTTAAAAGAAATGGAAGATCGGATGACAAAGATAAAGAAGAATTTAAAGGCTGCCTAGGATAGGAAGAAAATTTATGCAGATAGGAACAAAGTTTTCAAAGATTTTAAAGTGGGAGAACATGTGTTCTTAAAATTAAAGTCAAAGAGAAGTTTGATAAGATTAGGAAGTTTCCTGAAATCGGAAGCAAGATATTGTGGGCCTTTTGAAATATTAGGAAAGATAGGGCTAGTTGCATACATGTTAGTTTTTCTTGCATCCATGAGAGTGCATAATGTATTTTATGTGTCATTGTTAAAGAAATATGTGCCTGATATTAACCACATAATTGATTGGAACGTGATCCAGGTTTAGCACGGAGTTGATTTCCGAGTGGAACCAGTATGCATCTTGGAGTAGAAAGTCAAAGTGCTTAAGAAAAAATCCATAGGGATGGTAAAGGTTCAATGGACCTGCTATGGTCCTAAAGATGCTACATGGGAGAATGACTAAAACATGCAGGCATAATACCGACAAATATTCGACAGTTTTGAAGAAGACATAATGCAAGACTCCGTTTTGAGCAGCTAGAGTTCCGGAACCACATCTCAGAGTCCTAGACAACTACATTGGGGGCCTTGATAAAATAATGGCTCATTCCTTTGGTTAGCCTTGATAAACAAATGGGACATCCCTTGGTTTATCCCTGATAAACAAATGGTGCATTCCTTGGGTCGACGAGTTGAGGGGAATATGAGATCTTGGTTGAAGCTGCTGTTGGAGTTGTTAAATTGCAAAATTTTATTTCTAAGTATTGTGATGTAAATTTTTATATGTGTATATCGTCATAGAGTGCACCGATGACGGTGCAAAATTGTAGGGGAGGGGGAATGTAACATCCCCACTATAATCCCATGTTTAATGAATGTTTATGTAGACATAATATGTGGCTACGGTCAAGTGATGTAATATGCAAATTGTATTTCCTTGTTTTATTAATAAAATGTGATGCCAAATGCTAAGGGGACATGGATAAGAGATGGCGGATGAATTAATCCAGAAGAGGGGAGAGTGTCTAGGATAATGGCCAAGAAGGGTCCAAGGGGGAAATACCCATGTATATTAATTTAACCCATTTTCCTAAAATCACTATTGTATATGAACCTTCATATTTCTGATTGAGTGTTCCCAAAGCCAATCATTGAATACATGTAAGAGGGTGGGTATGAGTGGTCACATCCCAAAGTTATTGGGAACATGGGGGTTGAGTACAATCATCTTGGGGAAGAGTGTGAGTCAAGAAAGGCAAGCCAAAGAGGAGAAATTTGTATGGGTTGGGAAAACAAGTTTTAGTTAGTCAATTTTGTTCATGGAAAATGGGTAGAGAGAAAGAAACAAAGCTTGAAGTTGATACAACCATGCAAGGTGAATTGTGAAGTGTGTTGGAGCGTAACTGCAGCGAATTGGAGATGGAAAAATGAAGAGCTAGGTTGTCAGGACTGAAGAGTGAACTCTTGTGTGAGTTGCACTGAAACAACAAGTGTTGTTGTTGATTTGTTGATAGTTTTCCTAACAACAATTTCCTTTCAGTTCCCAACTGAGAGATTCCTAGTTTCTCGTGATAGAGATATCCTGATAAATGAATGGCACATTCCTTGGGTTAATCTTGATAAATGTATATCACATCCCTTGGATTATCCATGATAAACGAATGGTACATTCCTTGGGTTAGACAAGTCAAGAAGAAGAGAGCTGGTGGAAAATCAAGATAGTTGTAGGAGAATATCATTTGGGTTGAGAGTTTTATGAGCTGTGAGAGGATTGTGAGATACCACCCTCTTTCGTGGATTTCTAGCCTTAGCTAGGGGATGACTGGGTGTTGATATTTGGAATAATCAGTCTATGGTTGGGTGGAACTTTCGTGCGAAGCAGCTGGTTGCACAATTGTTGTGAAAAGATAAGTGTTTTATCTTGTTGTTATGTTAATTTATGTGTTTAATTGTTGTGCATGCACTCTGTGTATTTGGAAGTGATTTATATGCTACTGTAATGAGTTGTTTAGCTTCATTTCATGTTGATTATTGGCATGTTGTAGATGCATCTATTTAATAGTTTTATACAGTAGCTAAATCTGTTTTAATTCGTAGCTGTAAGTTACATAAAATTAGCTAACGGTAAATGAATTAATTTAGTTAGTAGAAAATTTTGTTTTGAAGAATATTCTGCACCATAATGTCACTCACATGGGTTGGCGGACGTTACACGAGTAGACTCATATTGTCTTAGTGTATTGATGACCATTGTGGTGTTTGATTCTCTTTCTTGAAGAACTTAGTCTAGCTTTTTATGATAGTATTGCTTGTCGCCTGAAGCATTATCATTGTTATCATATGCTACAACTGTTTTTGGTTTCAACCTAATCATTAGAGCCCTTTGTTGATATGATCATTTTTTCATTAGATAACACTTCGCTTCCTTTGGCTTGTCATATTCTAGAGACTGTTTATTGGCCACATTGTGGAACTTCATCCACCTTTCATGTTCATCTACTTTTGTTTTTTGTCGTACAATAAATGTTCATCCACCTTTCATGTTCATCTACTTTTGTTTTTTGTCGTACAATAAATGTGTTGATTACTCACTTGTACATGGGTACCTATCATGGCGTTTCTTTTCGGGACCCATCTTGATGATTATTATCCTTGGTGGCTTTATTTTTGGTGCATCTCTTTTTGTACCTTTGGACATGTAATCCAAATAATGGATTTTGGGCCACTCTTGTAGATATTCTTAGAGTGTCACTAGGCATTTGTTTGAGATCGATTTTGATTCGGTAGTTGCAATGACTAGCTACCCATGCACTCCAGTGATATAGATTGGAAACCATAGGGACACTCATTTTATGTTGTTTTTCTTTATTGTACATGAGTACTTGATTGAGCCTTTCTGACGAGACTCATTTAAAAGGATAAATATCTTTTTTACTCTTTCCTAACTTGCACTTTAGAGGGGTTGTTTGTGTATTGACACTTTTTGATGTTAAGTTCACTTAAGTGAGTTGTCATCTAGGTAACTATCCTCAACATGTTATAGGTGAGTGGTGACCTACTCTCATATGTCATAGGATGAGTTATTGGATGTCTCACATTCCTCATCCACTACCACCTCCACTTGCTTAGATTCCTCTTTACACATACCAACTACCTCTTATTCAGATAGTGGCTTGCATCATCACCCACTTGTAGCTACTTAGGGCAATCCCAACCCTTGATTAGTTATGATGATCTATGGATTATGATACTCCAACTTTTCTATAAACACTAGAAGTTGGATGCTTTGTAATTGTATGAGACACATATAAATAAAGAGGAAGATTGATTTTATGAGGAAATCATGTTTAGGCTCATTTATGATTTGGGGTAAAACCCAAATTTGAACAAATCCCTTCTCTTGCTTATGATGGGTGCCACATAGAGAACCATTAATAATGTAACCTATCTAGGAACATCACAAATAACAACTCCAACATTCTATTATGTGTAGAGAGTTTGATTTGGCTTCACTCCTTTGAGAAAATATAGAGGACAACCTAGGTTTCCTACCATTATTAGTGAATATGAAACATGTAAAAATCTAGGTTTAAACAAGATCATAAATGAGCTTAGTCTATGTACATAAATGATAGAACAACATCAAATATGTGATCTGTATATTACTATATAATGAGATACAAGAAGAAGCCCTTGATTTATAACAAACTAGGAGAGGCCCAACTCATAATTGGATGACATGCCAATTGGGAAAATGAGGTATACAATTTGGTAGTTAAGGTATACCAACTTGGATTATAATCACTAACCTACACAAGTTGAAGTACTATCTACATACACTAACACCCCCCTTAAGAGAAATGTAGGGAGAAAACAAAATAAGAAAAAAAAAAGGGTCCAGACAACAAGACCTAATAATGTACCCAAACACAAACTCTCATAAGTGGAGAAAATGAGAAAATCTTGTTGGAAAAAACTTTTCCCCCCAAAGAGAAAAACAAAACGTGAAAAACATGTGAAGGAAGGAGGACTCAAGAGGACCCTCGTAAGGAACTAACACCATGTTGTAAAGGCCTTAGGGTTGAAAGTGAAGAAGATCCCACAAAAATGCATTGAAGTGAAAGAGAAATGAGGTGTGCGGATGCTAAAATCTCCAATCAAGAACTATGACAAAAATCTAAAGAGGAGGGTCAACCTAATCTCAAAGTACATGGTTGAATTCTGAGGTAGAAGAGGATTTGTTGTACACACTAATGCCAAACAATAACTACTACCACATGAATGCTCTAGACAAATAGGCATTGGTTAAGAATAGAAAGAAAAACTTCAAATAGAAGTAAACACCATCAAACATTAAAAGAAGAATGATGTATGTAGACTCTCAAAACTCCAAACAAAAGGTATGACTCGAACTCTAAACAAGACCAAATAACCCCAAATTGGAAAACACCATCAAAGCTCCACATAATAATTGAAAGTAATAAAGTTCAATCTCCTCACCGAGAGAATCGAATGGACACAGGGAGAAAGAATCGAGAGAAGCACATGGATTCAACAAATAGATCGAGAGAAGCAGATGGACTCAACATATAGATGGAGAGGAAGATTGACTTTATTTGGGGCTCCTTCCCTTTGTCTTTGTGTGTGAGCATATTTAGCTCCATTTTTTTCGTTGCTTGGTTTTGCAGCATCGGGGATCATGCTTTTTAGTACCCTTGGTCCATTGTATTTGGTATGCCTAGTTTATGAGAGATGTTGTAGCATGGACAAGTATAAAGATAATTCCATGCTTTACGAGAGGCATAAAATAATCAAATCGTGGTACAAATCCATTAGGGAATTAACATAACATGGTTTTCTATGCCTCCAAATGTTCTAATTTCTTGAGTCCCTTAAGGTAGACACATTAAAATAAACACTACGTTCAATTCAATTCACGGTTCCGACTCTCGGGGAGCAAATGTTGAAGCCTATGTTGGATAGTGTATACACACTACTTACTCAAAGAATAAGGACCGGCTTGGTTGGTTTACCTTGCACGGAGATGAATGATTCAAGTCTCAATCGAGAGGAGAGTCATTGAGCTACCTTCCAAGTTGCAAAGTTGTTCAGCGTTATTCTTGATATAAATAGTTCGGATGAAGAGAAAACCTAGAAATAGTTGTTTCATAACCGTTTATTGGCGAATTCACATTATACAGATCCGTAAAATGGTTACTTTCCTTAAACAACAAGAAATGGCTACGGTCAAGTGATGTAATATGCAAATTGTATTTCCTTGTTTTATTAATAAAATGTGATTCCAAATGCTAAGGGTACATGGATAAGAGATGGGGGTTGAATTAATCCAAAAGAGGGAGGAGTGTCTGAGATAATATCCAAGAGGGGTCCAAGGGGAAAATACCTGTGTATATTAATTTAACCCATTTTCCTAAAATCACTATTGTATATGAAACTTCATATTTCTGATTGAGTGTTCCCAACGCCAATCATTGAATACATGTAAGAGGGTGGGTATGAGTGGTCACATCCCAAAGTTATTGGGAACATGGGGGTTGAGTAAAATCATCTTGGGGAAGAGTGTGAGTCAAGAAAGGCAAGCCAAAGAGGGGAAATTCATATGGGTTGGGAAAACAAGTTTTAGTTAGTCAATTTTGTTCATGGAAAATGGGTAGAGAGAAAGAAACAAAGCTTGAAGCTGATGCAACCATGGAGGGTGAATTGTGAAGCGTGTTGGAGCGTAATTGTAGCGAATTGGAGCTAGAAAAATGAAGAGACAAGTTGTCAGGACTGAAGAGTGAACTCTTGTGTGAGTTTCATTGAAACAATAAGTGTTGTTGTTGATTTGCTGATAGTTTTCCTAACAACAATTTCCTTTCAGTTCCCAACTGAGAGATTCCTAGTTTCCCGTGATAGAGATATCCTGATAAACGAATGGCACATTCCTTGGGTTAATCTTGATAAACAGATATCACATCCCTTGGATTATCCATGATAAACAAATGGTACATTCCTTGGGTTAGACAAGTCAAGAGGAAGAGAGCTAGTGGAAAATCAGGATAACTGTAGGAGAATATCATTTGGGTTGAGAGTTTTATGAGTTGTGAGAGGATTGTGAGATACCACCCTCTTTCGTGGATTTCTAGCCTCAGCTAGGGGATGACTGGGTGTTGATATTTAGGACAGTCAGTCTATGGTTGGGTGGAACTTCTGTGCGAAGTAGCTGGTTGCACAATTGTTGTGAAAAGATAAGTGTTTTATTTTGTTGTTATGTTAATTTATGTGTTTAATTGTTGTGCATGCACTCTGTGTATTTGGAAGTGATTTATATGCTATTGTAATGATTTGTTTAGCTTCATTTCATGTTGATTATTGGCATGTTGTAGATGCATCTATTTAATGGTTTTAGACAGTAGCTAAATCTGTTTTAATTCGTAGTTGTAAGTTACATAAAATTAGCTAACGGTAAATGAATTAATTTAGTTGGTAGAAAATTTTGTTTTTAAGAATATTCTGCACCATAATGTCACTCACATGGGCTGGTGGATGTTACATGAGTAGACTCATATTGTCTTAGATAGTGTATTGATGACCATTATGGTGTTTGATTCTCTTTCTTGAAGAACTTAGTCTAGTTTTTTATGATAGTATTGCTTGTCGCTTGAAGCGTTATCATTGTTATCATATGCTACAATTGTTTTTGGTTTCAACCTAATCATTAGAGCCCTTTGTTGATATGATAATTTTTTCATTAGATAACACTTCGCTTCCTTTGGCTTGTCATATTCTAGAGACTGTTTATTGGCCACATTGTGGGACTTCATCCACCTTTCATGTTCATCTACTTTTGTTTTTTGTCGTAGAATAAATGTGTTGATTCCTCACTTGTACATGGGTAACTATCATGGTGTTTCTTTTTGGGACCCATCTTGATGATTATTATCCTTGGTGGATTTATTTTTGGTGCATCTGTTTTTGTACCTTTAGACATGTAATCCAAATAATGGATTTTGGGCCACTTTTGTAGATATTCTTAGAGTGTCACTAGGCATTTGTTTGAGATCGATTTTTCTTCATTGTGAGCCTTGTAAATAACATTGATTCCTATTTTGATTTGGTAGTTGCAATGACTAGATACCCATGCACTCCAATGTTATAGATTGGAAACCATAGGGACACTCATTTTATGTTTTTTTTTCTTTATTGTACATGAGTACTTGATTGAGCCTTTCTGACGAGACTCATTTAAAAGGATAAATATCTTTTTTACTCTTTCCTAACTTGCACTTTAGAGGGGTTGTTTGTGTATTGACACTTTTTGATGTTAAGTTCACTTAAGTAAGTTGTCATCTAGGTAACTATCCTCAACATGTTATAGGTGAGTGGTGACCTACTCTCATATGTCATAGGATGAGTTATTGGATGTCTCACATTCCTCATCCACTACCACCTCCACTTGCTTAGATTCCTCTTTACACATACTAACTACCTCTTATTCAGATAGTGGCTTGCATCATCACCCACTTGTAGCCACTTAGGGCAATCCCAACCCTTGATTAATTATGATGATCTATGGCTTATGATACTCCAACTTTTCTATAAACACTAGAAGTTGGATTCTTTGTAATTGTATGAGACACATATAAATAAAGAGGAAGATTGGTTTTATGAGGAAATCATGTTTAGGCTCATTTATGATTTGGGGTAAAACCCAAATTTGAACAAATCCCTCCTCTTTCTTATGATGGGTGCCACATAGAGAACCATTAATAATGTAACCTATCTAGGAACATCACAAATAACAACTCCAACATTCTATTATGTGTAGAGAGTTTGATTTGGCTTCACTCCTTTGAGAAAATAGAGAGGACAACCTAGGTTTCCTACCATTATTAGTGAATATGAAACATGTAGAAATCTAGGTTTAAACAAGATCATAAATGAGCTTAGTCTATGTACATAAATGATAGAACAACATCAAATATGTGATTTGTATATTACTATATAATGAGATACAAGAAGAAGCCCTTGATTTATAACAAACTAGGAGAGGCCCAACTCATAATTGGATGACATGCCAATTGGGAAAACGAGGTATACAATTTGGTAGTTAAGGTATACCAGTGTGGATTATAATCACTAACCTACACAAGTTGAATTACTATCTACATACACTAACACCCCCCTTAAGAGAAACGTAGGGAGTAAACAAAATAAGAAAAAAAAAGGGTCCAGACAACAAGACCTACTAATGTACCCAAACACAAACTCTCATAAGTGGAGAAAATGAGAAAATCTTGTTGGAAAAAACTTCTCCCCCCAAAGAGAAAAAAAAAACGTGAAAAACAGGTGAAGGAAGGAGGACTCAAGAGGACCCCTGTAAGGAACTAACACCATGTTGTAAAGGCCTTAGGGTTGAAAGTGAAGAATATCCCACAAAAATGTATTGAAGTGAAAGAGAAATGAGGTGTGCAGATGCTAAAAGCTCCAATCAAGAACTATGACACAAATCTAAAGAGGAGGGTCACCTAATCTCAAAGTACATGGTTGAATTCTAAGGTAGAAGAGGATTTGTTGTACACACTAATGCCAAATAGTAACTACTACCACATAAATGCTCTAGACAAATAGGCATTGGTTAAGAATAGAAACAAAGACTTCAAATAGAAGTAAACACCATCAAACATTAAAAGAACAATGAGGTATGTAGACTCTGAAAACTCCAAACAAAAGGTATGACTCGAACTCTAAACAAGACCAAGTAACCCCAAATTGGAAAAAACCATCAAAGCTCCACATAATAATTCCAAGTAAGAAATTTCAATCTCCTCACCGAGAGAATCGAATGGATACGGGGAGAAAGAATCGAGAAAAGCACATGGATTCAACAAATAGATCGAGAGAAGCGGATGGACTCAACATATAGATGGGGAGGAAGATTGACTTTATTTGGGGCTCCTTCCCTTTGTCTTTGAGTGTGAGCATATTTAGCTCCATTTTTTTCGTTGCTTGGTTTTGCAGCATTGGGGATCATGCTTTTTAGTACCCTTGGTCCATTGTATTTGGTATGCCTAGTTTATGAGAGATGTTGTAGCATGGACAAGTATAAAGATAATTCCGTGCTTTATGAGAGGCATAAAATAATCAAATCGTGGTACAAATCCATTAGAGAATTAACATAACATGGTTTTCTATGCCTCCAAATGTTCTAATTTCTTGAGTCTCTTAAGGTAGACACAATAAAATAAACACTACATTCAGTTCAATTCACGGTTCCGACTCCCAGGGAGAAAATGTTGAAGCCTATGTTGGATAGTGTATACCAATGTTACAAGAACCGAACCGGAACCGGCTAAACCGTCCGGTCCGACCGGTTCCAAACCCTGACCGGTTCAAACCGGCCCCTCAAACTGCTTTAGAGAATCGGTTTTTTTCCCTGAACCGGTCGGTTCTGTATGGAACCGGTTTTTTTTACTAAGGAGGCCCGCAGACGAAAAAGTAAGGAAATTTTTTATTTAAAAAAAAAAAAATAGGGTTGGGGGCATGCATGGGAAGCTTCTAGAATTGTCTAGAGCCCCTAATGAACCTATAAAGCCAACCCCACCC
>ML785696.1:28201-40386 GCA_009831015.1 Picea engelmannii | reverse complement strand
AGAAGCAGCGGTTTCAGATGCTTAGGAAGTGATATGCAAAACTATGTGTTCCCGGGAGTTCGGTCCCAACATAAGCTATAGCTTCTAGGTATGATGCAGAGGCGTAGCCAGTCCCAGACCCTGTTTCTTCAGCAGCGAAGAAAGCAAAGGCGAAGGTCGCTAGAATGGTTAAGAAACCTCCCTCTTGAATGGTTTTGAATTTGTAATAATTTGGTACTGCTACTGTGATTTAGGAATTCTTAGCATGGATGATTACACTGTGATTTAGGAATTCTTAGCATGGATGATTACATAGCCCTGGAATCCCCATCAAAGGAAATTAAATAATTTCTCTTTCAAACGAAATTCAAAATAAAATAACATTTATCAATTAGGAACTATTGACTAAGTGATTATCAATCCATACATATTGTTAAAATAAAACGATAATAAAAGAACCATGAGGGAACTAAGAGCGTAAACATGTGACTAACAACAAAGAGATAAAATTCCAAAAAAACATATGAAATTTACAACTCTAGCTATTTATTTTTCCTAAGAGTAAGAGGAAGGGGGCGAGGAGTTGGGCGATGGAAGTATGTCAGCTTTGTTTTGGAACCAGAGATGGAGCTGAGACGAGAGTAGACAAACGAAAGTGAACAACAGGAATGGCTGTCGAAGGTAGTTACCATAAAAAGAATGCCTGAGAAGAAGATCCCACGCGCGCAGAGGTGACAACCTGCATCTTTCCTCCATTGCCAGGACATAAAAACCAGAGGAGGCAAACAATTCGCATCCCGGAGTGACAAATGAAGGGGAGGGTCCGTGAGTGATAAATGAAGGGAAGGGGCTGCAAGTGTTGGTCATGTGGTCTATGGAGAGGTGAAAGGCCCAGTCTTCTCCCATGGACGAGTGGACCCTTATGGCACCCCATCTTAGGATTACTTTAGCTAATTAAACTAACTTTAAAACTAATAAAAAAATCACTTTTATGATTTATTATTATTTAATAAATAATTTTTCAAAAACATATAAAATTCAAAAAACTGCATTACTTTGTTAATTAAACTAATTTTAAAACTAATAAAAATAATCACTTTTATAATTTATTATTATTTAATATTATATTCATCAATTTTCTTCTTTACTTTGATGATATCATTTTTAAGGCAAGGAGTCCTCATGATCTTGAAAACCAATTAAGAATCCTCAAGGATTTTTGTTCCAATATGGGTATGATTGTTAATACTGATAAGACTAAGGTCATGATTATTAAATCCAATAAGATCCCTTATGATACCTTTGTATATGACAACAACAACTTGGAGGAAGTAACTTCATAAAAATATATTGGAATTGATATTCACCACAAACTCAATTGGAATTATAGCATTGAGAAAAGGATTATTGGGGGATGCAAAGCTTATTATGGGCTTGAAAACAATTGTAAATCCGTTGATCTTTGGATTTGGGATAAGAAAAAACTCCTATTTGAGACTCATTTGGGATAAAAAGAAACTCCTCTTTGAGACTCTTGTTACACAGTATCTCTCATGAATCCTGGAAAAAGATAGAACAAATACAAAAGAATTTTATAACCTATAATCTCAAAATTAAAGGAAATACGCCCTATCCCATCCTCCTAGTAATCCTCTTAAAAACAAGACTCTCCCCCATTGAGAACATGGCTATGACTAGATACCTAATGTATAAGAACAAGTTAAACAACATGGAAGATAAGAGGCTACCTAAAATTGCTTCAAAATCGAGTCATAACCACCATCTACTCAAGCGAGGATGGCATAAAGACACCCGGTCTTGGTTAAACTATTGAAGAATCATGGAAGAAACCATTTTGCAAAATAAAGATACTATTAAAAAAAACGTCAAATCAAAATTTAAGGAAAAAATGTGGTGTGATAAAGAGTTAGAGGAAAAAAGAAAATTAAGGTATTATAAAAATGTAATCAACCCTAATCTAGAAGATCTTTTGCCAAGTGTAAAGAAAAAAATAAACATTGCTAAGATAAGAACAAATGCTCACTAGCTCCGTAGTGAAACTGGGCATTGGTCAATTCCTAAAAAGCCATGGAATGAAAGAGTGTGTCACCTTTGTGACACTAAGAAGATTGAAGATGAAAAACACTTTTTCTTAGATTGTCCAGCCTATACCCATATTAGATCTCATTTTCAAAATATTGATCACACTACCAACCTTCCTAACCTCTTAACTCAACAAAAGTATGGTGATCTTGAAAAGCTTTTCTTAATAATTTTCGAGCACAGAAACAAAATTCTAAAGAATCACAAGTAATCACTTACCCTCTTAAGGTGTTATAAACCAATTATGTCATCATCATTATCATCATTTCATTTATAATCACTTTAAAATAACTTTTCAAAAATCACTTTTATAATTTATTATTATTTAATATTAATTTCATTTATAACCACTTTAAAATAACTTTTCAAAGATTGATACGGTTATTAATCTTAATATTTCACTTTTTATATTAATATTAGACATTATTTTGTTTACATAAAAATAGGTAAAAATATTTTTAGCTTAATAATATTTGAAAAACTTTATTAAACTAACTTTAAAATTAATAAAAAAATCACTTTTATAACTTATTCTTATTTAATATTAATTTCATTTATAATTACTTTAAAACAACTTTTCAAAATAATTTGAAATTAAGATTAAGATTACTTTTAAGATAATTACATTATTTATTTTTTTTGTTTGTTAATTACATTATTTTATTTATATAAAAATAATTAAAAATAATTTTCTCTTAATAATATTTAACTTATATATTAATGTTTGATATTATTTTATTTATATAAAAATAGTTAAAAATATTTTTCTGAAAATAATTATAACACAACCATTAATTTAGTGGAAATAAATATTAATAACTTTTTCCTCACTTCACATTTGGTTAGTTAGGATATTATAGGATGAAAATTACAAAAATCACAGGAAAGAGAAGTTTTTTTATTAATATGTTGAAGTAACAATTTTGAAAAACAATAAAACAAACATAATGCTACATATATATTTAAATTCGGGATAAAATTTGAATATGTATGACAAGTAAATTCATAATAACATAAACTAGTATACTTTCTAAGCTGGCTAATGAGAATGTAGAAGTAATTTAGGAGGAATTTTTATATTAATGTTGTTAATTATAATTATAAAGATATTACAATTAAAATGATCATATTTGAGGTTGGTTTACTATTTTGATGAAGACCTATTATATATCTTGAACAAAATCTACAAAAATCTATTTCCAATAACATTTAGAAATTAATTTGGATTATTAATAATAATAATGTTGTATAATAAATTTTCTATTTTAATTATATATTAATAATGAAAATATTTTATCATTACAAAGTATGATTTTTTATGTTTTGATATAAATAAATTTGCTTCTCCCATATTTTGAGACTCTCAACTTATTGTTTGTTTGCTTTCCTAAATTGTGAGTTGTATAACATGGCATATTTGAAGCCAAATAGAATTTGATCATTTACTTCATGCATATTTTCATAATGTACATGTAATATCACATGGAAAGTTTAATGTAAATTACTTTATTTAATAATTTAAAATGAACCAATTATAAAATAATAAAGTCCAGATTATTTCGATGTACATTAGGTAGGAGTATATTTGTGTCTATCACTAATAAATAATAAAATAGTAAAAGAATCTTACAATCAAGTATGAGATATACCAAACACCAAGAAAGGGCCAAATCACCAATAAATAATAAAATAGTAAAAGGAACTTACAATCAAGTATGAGATATACCAAACACCAAGAGGTTATTATCAAAAGAGAGAATGTCTATGGGGATATACATGCTCTATTTTCAAAGTGTACAAGCTTCAATAATTGTAAGAGGTTATTATCAAAATACTAGACCAACAACAAATAAGATCATTTTAATTGCAATATATTTATGATTCTTACAACCCATCCTTACAAGGTTGTAGACCTTGAGGTTCTCTCACATCTTGAAATCATTTATGATGTTGACTGCAAGTAAGTGATGTATCTATGATTCTTACAACCCATCCTTACAAGGTTGTAGACCTTGAGGTTCTCTCACATCTTGAAATCGTTTATGATGTTGGCTGCAAGTGATGGAGATGGAGCTAAACACAAAATGTTGACGATTAATTATATCAAAATTAGAAGGCATAATGCTATGTTGTTCAAAGAGCTTGTCCAAAATCTAGAAGTAGCATTCATCCAATTCAAACCTTCATTTTTCCCATATTACATAATGATTTTTATGAATGTTAATTAATAAATAGATTCATAATGATTTTGATCAATGTTTATTAAGAAATAGTCTCAAAGTTGTAGAGTAACATACTTAAATTTTAAAGCATCCTCTGATGAAGAATCCTTAGCATGGAGGAGGAACAATATCACATAGACATGCCCTATAATGTTAGTTACATGTCAATTGCATACATACCATAGAAATCCATGCTACATGCTATAGATCTCAAAGATAAATATTAACTTATCAAATAGTTTAATGATTCAAACAGGTAGACTTTCAACCAAAGGCATGCAAAAAAAAAAACATTACAGAAAATTATTCTTAACCCAAACTAACCATGCTTATTTATAACTTACTTATAAATTATTATAAGCATAGTAAATAGGGAAAGATGAAACACAACCATGGAGAATATCCAACAGATTTGAATGCAATACAAGGATTATGTGCATTTAATGATCACAACATGCAAGGGACTAAAACTACGAGATAAGAAAAATATAAAACAAATAAAACAAGAAGTAAAATCAACCAAAGTGGAAAGAAAAGTCACCAAAGTTTATGAAAAGTCCAGTGATATATTTCTTAATACATATGTATGCTTATAAAAGGGAATAGTAGAATAAATAGGTCTTGCCGATAATTCCCAATTTGGAATGTCTAATTTGTGAGTTTTAAGTCATAACATGATAATCCAAATGGGAAACCTTAATTACTATACCAAAAGCATTTACATAGAGAGAAAAAGCCCAAAGAGATATTCTCTACCTGAAGCCTACGATGAATGGAAATGCATGCAGTTTTAATAACTTGATTCAAGCTCACTAAGCACACATCAGAGTCTTTTCTTCCAATTATCTAAACAAACCGGTTTCTTATTTGATTGGTTCAGTCTCAATCTATAGGTAGCTATATAATGGTGAGATATCATAGTAGCTTTCAACTTCAAGTTTGAATAGAGGTAAACCTGTTTGATGAATGCACACATGATCATCCATCTAGTCTACTTTAATTCATCATTTTCAAGTTCATACTAACTAATAATGAATTCTTCAACTAGAGAACCTTTAAAGTTAAGGTCAGAGTTAATTGCACATGGAAAAAAAATATGTACTCATCCAATGATCATCCATCTAGTCTACTTTAATTCATCATTTTCAAGTTCATACTAAATAATAATGAATTATTCAACTAGAGAACCTTTAAAGTTAAGGTCAGAGTTAATTGCATATGGAAAAACAATATGTACTCATCCAATTGCATGTCTCCTTGACCAGTACAATATTTACAACTACTCTAGTATAGTATGGCCTTCACACTAGCTAAATCAAAGATTAGAATGAATATCGATGATTAGTACTACGTTGTTTCCATATGTTCATAAATGAAGCAAATGTGATTCCATGCTTAATTCTTCAAAGATGCTATCAATTTATTGATGGAAACGAGTTTGATATGCATATAGTCATCATGGAGGAAACTCATTACAACGTTGATTATAACATGGTATCAAAGCTTTAATTTGATAACATGATATCAGAGCCATGGCTATACTTCTATGTGAGTGGTTTTATGAATTGTGAGAGGACTCCTATTTTTAGAAATTTTAGAAGAGTGATCCACTCATACTTTATTGTTGTATGCTCACCATAGACTGTAGTTTTAATTATTGAGAGAGAAAATCTGTGTTGGGTCTTTTAGGTAGATTTTTCATCGCACTGTTGGATTTCCTTGTGCAAACAATATGATGAAAAATAAACTCACTTCTCATGGCAAGGAAAAATTCCCTTACATGGTTATATTATTTTCAAAGTTTCTTGATACCAACATGGATATTCACAAAATTTTAGGAGTGCCCATATCAAGTTGGCATAGTTAGATTCACGCATTTGGGTCTATTGCATATGATAGTGAATACTAATATCAAGTTCGCATGGTTAGATTCATGCATCTGGGTATATTGAATGTATTGGATTTAGAGTATGTGACTCCCTCACAGGAGACCGGGGTTTGATATTTTGGTGTGGATTCATATTCACAAGTTCAAAGAACCACGTTCAAGTCTTGTTTAGGTACTTAATTAGGATTTATAATAATTACCTAAGGATAATTGGATGCAGTCTCATGACTCCTATTCTCATTATTAATAACCAAGGCTAACAAAAGGTGTTACTGATTCTTTGCCATAATCAAGAAATCCATTCACTGCAAACTGCTTGTAAAGCTCGAAGATGCAGGTCGAATCCATTCTGCCATGGATCTTCAGGAGATACTCATTCTCTTTGCTTTGGACATCATGTGCACTGTTGGTTTTGGAGTGGATTTGGGTTCTCTCGCTTTGGTTGGACGAGATGTTGAGATAAAAAAATCTTGATGGGCTTATATGAAACAACGAGAAAAGATTTGGACATCATGTGTACTATTGGTTTTAGCTGATTTCCTGCTCTGTTTTTTTTTATATTAAGCATGCCATATCCCAGAAGGATATATCATCCTTCACTCGGGTTCCCTGGACTATCCCTGCTGAGTAGTTTCCCATGACGTTTTCTGGTAGGTGAGGCTCAAAGTGAGGTCTACAGTCCAACACACTTCCATGTACACAAAAGCTTTAATCCACGTGATGGGTATTCACATTATGACAATAAGATGTACAGGGTTCAAGGTGCCAAAAATATGACATGGTTGTGATGTTACCTTGTGAAGAAAAAATTGTTCAATTTCTTCTCTTTCATTTCCTTGATGTTAGCAGATGTTTGTAAGTATGCAGAAGGAGGGGCTGCAACGCAGCATGTGATGTATTCTCTCTCTTTCATGCAGAAAAGAAAGCACCAATTCCTATCATGGAGAGGCAATTCATGTTGGTTGAGTCCATGCATATAAGGAATTCCAGGATAGAAAGTGCAATAGAAGTTCACACACATGATAGAAAAGAGACTCATATTTTTTATATGGTAGTCTCAAAATAAAACAAAGTTTATTTAATAATTGAAATAAAAGCTATTTGTGTATAGTGTATTTGTTATAGTGATATTGTTGTAAGAATTAGAAAGGGTAGAATTTGTAAAATGCAATAACCTAAAGCCATCTCATTTGTCATAGAAGTGGGTAAATTGAGTTTCCTTTCAAATGAAAGGAAACATTCTATTTTTGGTAGGACAGTTTATATACTTCTCCATTTTATAACTCTTCTACAGTGAAGGATAGGTTGCATCACTCCTATCTTATAGATGGTCCTTGTGTGCTTTTTGCAAAATGGTTAAACATGTTATGTGGAGGGATTTGAGCCCAGATAAGCTACCTAGAGAATCAAATGTATTGGTCTTTGTGAGAGTGTGAACAACCTAGGGGGACAACATAATAATAGATCTAAGATGGTATACAATGAATAAATGATGCATATAAATCCTATTAAAGTATAACCTCAGGCTCTATGCATATCAAGTTTGAATATGGGTCATTAATGTGGCAACACTCCATTTGAACCCCCATATCACTATGTGACTAACCTCGACCTAAAATGTTAAAAGAGACCAAGGTTCCCATATTTCCTCACAAGCCTATCACCGAGTTTAATATATTTTCCTTTATATATATCTTCTCACTTCATCTTTCTCCATCTTTATCTTGAGCAAATTCTTGATGTGCTTACTTCCATAACTTTAGCCTTTGCTTTTCGATACTCCCTTTTTCTTTTGCATGTCTTTGTGGGTTGATTTTAGGAGGGAAATTTCACTCATGGGTTAATTTTCCAAGTTTTTTCCCAAAAAAAGATTTTCTATTCTAAAAATGATTGCCCAAATTCTATAGGATAAAATTATTTTACCTTAAAAAGCACCAAAGAATTATACAAACTATATAAAATCTTAGAAATTTGAATATTTTTACAAAAAATTTGTCAAACATTTTATAGTTGGCATGTGAAGGATTTCACCAAAATTTCTACATTTAAAAATAAATTTCCATCCTTAAAATCATCCATGGTCTTTGTCATTAACTCTCACTACCTTTTTTTAATAAACATTTTTAATCAACACAAGTAAAAGTGACAATGATTCTATATAATATATTACAATGAACAAAAGCGTCTCACATGTTATGAAAGCTACCCTTCAACAAAGCAACATGAGAGAGTGTGTTTAACTAAAGTCACTTAAAATTTACACTTGTCCCAATCACATTACACAACCTACTCGCTGAATAGAGTTAGCCTATGCTTAGAGAAATAAGAACCTCAATAAGGAAAACGACACCCCAACTTTACTAAGCAAGCAACCATAAACCTTAGCCTCATCCTCAGCCTCAACGTATCCTCTAAAAAAAAGTAAAGAAGTTTCAAAACCGCGGGGACTTAGGGTCGTCAGGGGTTGCAGATTGTAAAGAGAATAGTTACTCAGATTGACCAAGCTAAATAGTTCAAAGTAGGCCGATGGTCGTCGAAGGATTCTGTAGGGACAACGTAATAGTTCAAAGCAGACTGAATGGTAGGGACAACGTAACAAGTCAAATCCAAACATAGTTGTCATAATGGGAACACCTTACGTCGGAATTAAAAGGCGTAGATTAAAGGGCAAACAATTTCAACCTTTACTAACTGATAAATTGTGAAGCAACAAATGCAGAGAGAAAGAATAGAATAGAAAACAATATATTAGAATATAAGAAGAAGAGTACAAAATGAGTACATGAAGAGATATCTAGAAAGGGGAAATAGCTGAGCTGAATAGGCTCAAGCAAAACAAAAACAGAAAGTACAGCTGGCCAGGACAGCTGGTAGTGTACAATTAGCATGTTGAGGTTACATTATATTTAACACTCCCTCTTAAACTCAACAGTTACAAACATCAGCACTGATTATGCCCAAGTGTTGTCTCTGAAAATCAAAAACAGATTTTCGTAGTGGCTTTGTGAAGATATCAATGAGATGATCTTGAGAACCACAGAATTGAAGTGTAATATCACCATTATTGACTAGGTCGCAGATGAAGTGAAAGCGAGTGTCAATGTGTTTTCTTTTCTTGTGAAACACATGATTTTTGGATAGAGCAATTGCTGAAGTATTGTCATAAAAAATAGGAGTTGGATCCTTTTCTGTATGTGACATATCTTTCAATATTCTTCTCAGCCACACAGCTTGACAAGAAGTTGAGGTAGCAGTGATATACTCTGCCTCTGTAGAAGATATTGATACAATTGGTTGCTTCTTTGATGCCCATGAGATTAGGTTCGTGCCCAGGTGAAAAGCATGTCTAGATGTGTTTTTTATGTCATCTAGGTTGCCTGCAAAATCATTGTCTGTGTAACCAGATAGTTGATTACTATCAGATTTAGTGTACCATAAGCCAAAATTGAGAGTTCCTACAACATATCTCAAAATTCGTTTCGCCATTTTCCAATGAGAATCTTTGGGGGATTCCATGAATCTGGAAACAAGGTTGGCTGCATACATAATGTCAAGCGTAGTTGCTGTAAGATACAACAAACTGCCTACTAAACTTTTGTACAGGGTAGAGTCCACTGTAGGGCCTTCATTTTTCTTGCTCAATTTTGTGCCTAGAGGTATAGGGGTTTCTATTGGATTGCATTCTTCCATGCAAAATCTTTTGATGATGTCTGCTGCATACTTTTGTTAACAGACAAAAATGCCTTTGGTTGATTGATCAACCTCAATCCCTAAAAAATATTTCATTATGCCAAGATTTTTCATCTCAAACTCAGATTGCATGGCATGTTTAAATTTGTTAACTCAAGATTTCCAGTATAGATCATGTCATCAACATATAAACATACAATCCGAATTTTACCGTGCTGATCTATTTTGGTGTAAAGAGTTGGCTCATTTTGGCTTCTACTGAAACCACTTTTGATCAGGTAAGTGTCAATTCTACTGTACCAAGCTCTTGTAGCTTGCTTTAAGCCATACAAGGCTTTCTTCAACCGATATACTTTGGCTGGTTGTTCTTGGACTTCAAATCCAGGTGGCTGATCGACATAAACTTCTTCTTCTAAAAAACCATTCAGGAATGTTGAATTGACATCCATCTGGTATACTTGCCATTTGTTTTGGGCTGCTATGGCCAATAGAGTCCTTACAATGTCTAGTCTTGCTACTGGAGCAAAAGTTTCACCATAATCAGTACCTGGTTGTTGTGAGAATCCTTTGGCAACAAGTCTTGCCTTGTGTTTTTCAATCTACCCTTTTTCATTGAGTTTAGTTTTGTAAACCCACTTGACACCAATACTCTTCTTGTGAGTTGGAAAATCAACAAGATCCCATGTCTTGTTCTTCTCAATGGAGTCAATTTCTTGGTTCATGGCTTGAACCCAATGTGGCTCCTTAGCTGCTTCCTTAAAAGATGTAGGTTAACATGACATTAAAGTAAAAAGGTTGTGCTATTCAAAGTCATCCAACTATTGATGGATTTCTTTCAAACTTCGAGTTCTCTGATTTTGTGGTTCAGAGAATGAGTCTCTGCTGGAAGTTGAGTTATCCTGAGAATTTGCAGGTTGTCTTTGTACCTGCAATCTTGTAAGAATAGTTTGAGGTACTTGCTATCCTGAATTTTCTGCGTTTTCAGAACTTGGCAGCAATGGATTTTGACTTTCCATTTGCTGATTTTCTGAATCATTCTAGAATTGATTTTCCAGAAATTTTACATCTCTGCTGAGAATTAGTTTCTTGGTGATTGGATTGTAAAGCCTGTAAGCTTTAGATCTTTCACTATATCTAATGAAAATACATTTCTCACTTATGTCATCAAGTTTCTTCCTTAATTCGGAAGGTATGTGAGCGTATGCTATGCATCTGAATGTCCTTAGATGTGCAACATTTAGTTTTGTCCCACTCCATGCTTCTTGGGGGACTTTTATCTTTAGACTTGTGGTTGGAGATCTATTCAGTAGATAAACTGAGCATGCTACTGCTTCAGCCCAAAAAAGATTTGACAAACTTTTCTCTTTGAGAAGTGTTCTTGCCATATTCATTATTGTTTGATTTTTCCTTTCAGCCACTCCATTCTGTTGTGGAGTATACCTGGCTATTGTTTGCATGATAATGCCTTGTGATTTGCAGAAATTTGCAAATTCTCTAGAGTTGTATTCTCCTCCTCCATCTGACCTGAGTGCTTTGATATATTTGCCACTCTGTTTTTCAGCTTTTGCCTTGAATTCTTTGAATTTTGCAAAAGTTTCAGACTTGTGTCTGAGAAAATAAATCCATATTTTTCTGCTGAAATCATCAATAAATGTTAGAAAATAAAAGCTTCCACCTATGGGCTCTGTTTGCATTGGCCCACATAGGTCAGTGTGAACAAGTTCAAGATGTTGTTTGGCTTGATTTGATGACTGTGGAAAACTAGTTCTCTTATGTTTTCCAAGTATGCAAGACTCACATGGGGGAATTTGCTCTTTAAAGATAGGAAGACCTTTGACCATGGAGTGCTTCTGAAGAAGACTTAGACTCTAAAATGGTAGATGTCCAAATCTTGTATGCCAAACCATTGTTTCATTCAAGGTAGATGCAGTCTGTGCATATGGTTGAATCAAATTTGCAGTTCTGAGTGTAAGGGGAAACATCTTATTCAGAGTCATATGGATTTCAAAAATTAATTTTCTGCTGGGGTTTTTGTCATATATTTTGCAAGATGCTCTCTCAAAAATTACCTTATAGCCATGTTCTATGAGTTGTCCTACACTTAGCAAATTATGTTTCAGATCTGGAACATGATGTTAGGATATTTAGACACTTAGGAGCTAGTTAAGATCTACTTGGTCTAATATGTCGTTAGGTAAAAGTGTGTTTCTTTAGTATGCATTAGTATGCATTTGTAGTTAGGCAATTCGACGGTCACGATATGTTCCCGACATAGAGTGATCCGACGGTTCATACTCTCCTCG
>ML785695.1:760912-771925 GCA_009831015.1 Picea engelmannii | reverse complement strand
AATTACATAGTAAATCAAACTCCCACAAAGCCTCTTAAAAATATAACACCAGAAGAAGCTTGGACTAAAATTAAACCAAATGTAAGTCACTTCCGTGTATTTGGTAGTATAACATGGGCTCACATTCCCGATGAGAAAAGGAAGGAATTGCAGCCTAAAAGTGAGAAGTGTATATTTTTTGGTTATTCTGAAGATTTCAAACGTTACATACTTATTCAACCACATTGTAATGAATTTATTATTAGAAGAGACGTTAAATTTGATGAAAATATTTTGCCCTGCAAGCCATCTTCAAAGTTTTTGCCTTCTCTATTCCTATTCTGGTTTCTTGTTTAGATGATGACAGTGAGAATGAAAATCCACCTTCATCTACTCACCTTCCTCCATATGAGTCCATTGAACCAGAATAAGTACCAACGCCACTACTTCTTAGATGGGTATGATCAACACAAGAAGAAACTAGTGATCTTGTCGGTGATCCTTCAGATCAACATCAGACACGCTCTCAGTTCCAACGAGCCTCTTCTCTTTTGGCTCAAGTTTCAGAGACTCATGATCCATAGACATTTGTAGAAGCTTCAAGTCATCCTGATTGGGATACATCAATGAATGAAGAGTATTGTTATTTAATGGCAAATGATACTTGGGATATTTTACCTCTTCCAAAAGGAATAAAATGTGTCAGATCTAAATGGGTCTAATGAAATAAGTATGCATTAGATGGAAGTGTCGAAAGGCACAAGTCTCAGATAGTTTCCAAAGGATTTTCCCAAGTTGAAGGAATTAACTATAATGAAACCTTTTCCTCAATATCCAAAATGAATTCCATCTGCCTTGTTCTTTCCCTTGATGCCTTACATAAATGGGAGGTCCATTAGATGGATGTTAAATCCGCCTTCTTGCATGGGGATTTGTAAGAAGAAATATACATGGAACAACCTCCCAGTTATGTACATAATGACTCTAGCCTTGTTTTTCACCTTAAGAAATCTCTTTATGGTATCAAGGAAGCTCCCAGAGCTTGGTATGCCAAAATGGACAACTTTCTTATTGACATTGAATTTTCCAGATGCCATTCCGATCCTAATGTCTATACCAAGAAAGTAGGAATCCATCTCACAATCCTTCTCCTTTATGTTGATGACATTATCCTTACTAGTAGTGATTCAAAAATTTTAAACCATGTGAAAACTAGCCTTAAGAAGAAATTTGAAATGACAAACTTCGGATTTTTGCACTATTTCCTTGGCCTCCAAGTTTTTCAAACCAAGGAAGGGATTTTTCCTTCCCAGTATAAGTATGCTTGTGACCTTCTTCGTCACTTCCACATGGAATATTGTAAACCAATCCCTTCTCCCTTCTAGTCTAGAGTCAAGCTTGTTTCCACCTGTATTTCTCTTGAAGTTGATGTTTCCTAGTACCATCAGTTAGTTGGTAGCCTCTTATCCTTGACTCATACCCATCCTAGTATTTCCTTTTTTTTTGGTCTTTTTGCTTGGTATATGCAAACACCCCATGAAATCCATTGAAAACAACTAAAATGATACTTCGGTATGTCTAGGGTACATTCAATTTGAGATACATTATAGTTCAGGGGGGACTCTTTTATTGGTTGGTTTCACTAATTGAAATTGGGATGACAACCCTAATGATCAGAATTCTACTGCAAGTTATGTTTTCAGCCTTGGTTTAGGACCCGTCACTTGGGCTTGTAAGAAACAACAGCCTATTTCACTCTCTTCAACAGAAGCAGAGTACCAAGCAACGATAAATACAAGTCAGGAAGCCTTGTGGCTTTGAAAAATCCTTTCAGAGTTTGGATTCTAGAAGAAACATCTGACCAACCTTTGTTGCAACAATCAGAGTGCCGTATAGCTTGTTAAAGACCCAATTCAACATTAGTGCAACAAACACATTAAAATATTGTTGGATCATGTTGTCATTGATGCCAATGGTTTGATTATTTTGATGTCAAAGGATTGATGTCAAGTGATCAAGTGATTGATTGATGTCAATGGATTGATTGATTGAAAATATTGATTGATTGATGATTAGTGAACAATGTATATGTATTATCCTTTATGAGAATGATAGATGTCAAGTGGAAACCAATTGATGAAGATGGATCAAGATGCATAGATGAAGATGGATCAATGAGTTGTCATTGATACATGATGAAGATGGATTCTTTATATTATGCATAGTTTGATGACTCATTATTGTCTTGTCATCATTAATAAGAAGTACAAATGGATGAACTCCAAAGTGGTCACCTTATGGTGAAATCCCTCATGGGAAGATGCTTTGTGGTAGAGTTGTGGTTGAGAGAACCTATTCTTGTATGTGGAATAATGAGATGAAGATCAATGAATCTATTGGTGAAACTATCCTAGATGGATAGTGCTTGTCATGGAATTTCCGGTGGTATGTGGAATGTCACATAATTCGTCATGGTTTGAGAGTTATGGCCCTGTGAAGATGAAGGACCCCCATATGAAGGCTTGAAGCCCCCAAGGTCATAGAAGTCAAAGTGACCTAAAAGAAGAGATCATTATTTAAATGATAAAGTAAAGTGATAAAGTCAAGGTGGATTATTTAAATAATAAAGAGAAGTGACAAAATAAAGAAGGAATATTTAAATGATAAAGTATTGGAGAACTTTCTATTTTTGGAAAGTGGTTAACCCTAAAAATAAGCAAAATAGGTTAAGTGACCTAGAAATGGGTTAAGTAACCTAAAAATGGGTTAAGTGACCTATAGGATGAAAGTATAAATAAGATAGCTATGGACTCTTGCAAAATATACTTTTTGTGGATCAATGGAGAGATTCTTGTGAGAATATCTTTTGGAGTATTGATGGACAGTTCCTTGTGAGAGCATCCTTTTTGTGGATCTCTTGAGCATGATTTAAGATATATTCTAAGAAAGAGAGCGTGAGGAAGATCTCATGGATGCATCAAAGTTTCGGCAATATCATAGATCTTGACGAAAAAAGTCTCAAAGCTTCAGAAACCCTAGTTTTTGAGGTGTACGTGGGTTGTAGTGGGCCAGGGTGCGTATGTACGTGGGCTGTATGAGGACAGGGCGCATACATTGCATAAATCATGGAGATTTTTGTTTGAGCTGATGACTAGATATTTAAGACTGAAGCAAGTTCTAGATTTGGATTCCATGGGCTCAGATCTGTCACTGAGACACTGGTATGGTTACATTATTGTCTCGATGGATATTATTTCTTGTTGTGTTATGAATGCTTAGGGTATTCTTGACATGGTTTCTATGATGTGGTTTATGTTGGTTGATGGAGTGAGAGTACTCTTTTGATTCAGTTGTGATATGATTGCTATGGTATACTATTTTCTTATACATGTTTGAGTTAGCATTCATATTGATTGGTTGTGGAGCATGAGTAAGCTATTGGAGAGCTTGGATGTGTTGTGACTGGATGGTGGTCAGTTTGGATAGTGAGAAACAGAAGAGAATGATGAATTGGTTGTAGAGGATCTGAGTAGATCTTGAGAGATAAACCCTAAGAAGATTAGAAGGTATACACAGGCTTTTGTATACATTGTTCGCGTACATACGCGGGTTGTAGTGAGCTAGGGCGTGTTCACACGCAGGCTGCACTACTGACAGGTCACGTACCTGTTGCAGATTGATATCTGTTGAGGATTGTTGCCTCATCTCAGTTGGTGCTGAGTGTGTAAGTTGAGTCTTTCATTATAGAGCTAGCAATCTTGTGGAGTTGTACTCTATTCAGTTGTTGTTGAAAAACCCCAAGGATTGTAGTCCATAATAAAAAGAAAATTGTACATACATCTTGTGTTCTTTGTGTTCCTTGTGGTGATGAATTGTTGATGATATATTGCTGATATATGTTGCTAATATGTGTTCACATCTAACTGGTTATAAATGATAACAATGAGTAATGAGTAAAAGGTTCAATACTAATTAATGAGTTTTGTGTAAGAGGGAAGTTTTTGGAAAAAGAGCCCCACACTCATTCACCCCCCCCCCGGTCTAAGTGTGGTAGGTGTGTCCAACAATTGGTTTCAGAGCGGGCCTTCACTACAATTATTAAGAAGCTTAAGGGAGATCCATATAAACACAAATGGATGATGAAGTTCCAATCCTTGATGAGGAAAACTATTCTACTTGGAGAATAGAGATGATAATACATTTGAAGGAAATGGGAGCAACTATTTGGAAGACAACCATTGGTGGATCAGTTTCATTGAAGAACAAGTCAAAGTTTGCATCTCAAAGGGAAGGAAAAATGAATGATTCATTGGCTCTGAAGACCATTCTTAGTGGACTCTCAAGCCCTATAAAAGAGAGCATGGGACAATGCACATCCGCCAAGGATCTATGGCTAAAGCTAGAGGAGACATATCAAAGCAAGAAGGAGAAGGAAGATATTGAAGATCACTCTATCAAGATCACTAAAGGTAAAGAATCTCCAAAAACCCTTGATTGTATTATTTCTAAATGTGATCTTGAAAACATTTCAAGTGAAGATAAAGAATCAAGTGATGACAACACAAAGGAAGATCTTGAAGATATTTCAAATGAAGGAAAATAATTATGTGTTGATATTGGCAAAAAGGAAGATTGTGAAGATATTTTAAATGAAGGTAAAGAACCCTCAAAAACCCTTGATTGCAATGATGATGATGAATTTTTCTCTATAAGTGAAGAAGAAGATCTAGAAACAGTTTGTGTAAAGTTTGATGGTAATTATCCCATGAAAAGAATAGAAGAAAGTCTATTAAAAATTCAAAAGCAAGTTGAAGAGTGTTTATATAGATATAGAAGTGATCATTATTATATAGACTATAAATATCTTTCGGATAACACTAAGAAGTTTCTTAGGAGGAGTCTAAGGCACATCTTGAAATTAAAGGAAATGCTCAAGAAACAAGAAGAGAGCAATAAGACTAAATTAGAAGAAAAGGAAGAAGAGATCACAAGACTAAAGAATGGAAAAGAAGATATAAATGTGGATGATGAGATTAGAAAAAGTTTTGAAACCATTGTCCATCTCAAGACCCAAATTGAAGAAGCCAAAAGAATAGAGGAACTATTGAAGAGTCAAGTAAATTAAAAGGAAGAGTCATGTTGTAAGTTAGAATATGAAATTGTTGACCTTAGAAAGAAGGTATAAAAGTCAAACAAATTCTTGAATAGCTCACGAATCTTGGATGAGATCTTGGAAAGTCAAATATGACCACTTGAAAAATCAGGTCTTGGATACAAAGAAGAAGCTACATATGTTGAAGCAAGCACCTCAAATAAGCATGAGGTAGGTCCATCATAGAAGGAAGACAATGTTGCAAAACAACCATCTACACAAGGCAAAGAAAATTTCAAAAGAACAAAGCAAGGAAGACATCAAGAAGCTATTCTTGGGACACCAAAGCAAAGGTATGAAAGTGTTTTTCATGGCCATTGTTATTCATGTAATGGATATGGTCACAAATCTTTTGAATATATATCATATGAAAGGATATATAATGGAAGATTTTATAACACCATAAGGTGTTGGAGATGTGATCAAGTAGGACACATTGTTGTTCATTGTAACACCATGAGATGCTACAACTACGGTGGATTTGGCCACAAATCCTAGGATTGCTGGAACACAAGAAGAAAGTTCATGATGAGGACTTCACATAACATGGATAGAAGAAGGAATGAAGTAAGAAAAGGCGACATCTTTGAAAAGATGGATGCTCAGAGCTCAAGTTTTGAGGAGCAGGGACATCTACAGAAGTGGGTGAAGAAGATAGAGCAGCCAGATCAAAATGAAATACTGAAAGAGAGTTCAAGTGTGTTATCCACAGAGGCATACGTGGGTTATAGTGGTATCAATCGTGTACATATGCATACTGACCTTGAATAGGTTGTGTATGTATGCAAGCTGTTGTGCAACAGACTGCGTATATGTGGTAAAGCCTTGGGAAAAGGGCAATGCACATGGATTGTAGCTTGATATGTTGGTATAACTCGGTGTTGCAGAGTATAACATTGTTTATTGCAGGTTATGACACTGTTTGTTGTAGGTTTTCATGGTTCTATGTTAGATCATGTAAGGTGACGATGTAAAATAAATATTGGGTGCATGGCACTAACCCATGAGTATGGAATTATGTTGATCTTTTGGGGTACATGGATGGTACATATTTGAGTTTCATTGATATATATTATGATGTATTATTGGAAGCATATGTTGGATATCATGGTGCATGCATTTTGCATGTGGTTGGGCTACATATTGATATATGTAGTTGGTGATTTGAGTTGATAGTCATGTTGTACATCATTAGGGATTCATAGCTTGTTGATGCATGGTTGATATACTTGCTTGGTGCAAGTGATGATGCATGATGATACATTCATAGATGGTATTTGTTTGGCATACTAATAGATGCACATGGTTGGCATAATTGGTAGATGCACATGGTTGGCATATTGGTAGATGCACATGTTGGCATATGGTGGATACATTCCATGGATGATATTTTTTGATGTACATGATTGATGCACATGAATGTTGTGCATGATGTACTTGATTAATATCTTGTTCATGATTCTCTGATTTCATTATTGACATATCATTTTCTTCATGATGTATGGTATAGAGCAATTTTGATGCATGAACAGGTCCAAGGATCATTATATGGAAGCATAATGTTCATCTTGCAGAAAACATAGGGGAGACATACCCATAGGGGGAGTCATTCTTCTTCCCATGATTCTAGGAGGAGATATTTATCAGATGCATACCTAGAAAAGAGCCCTATATTTGAAGAAAGAGCACAAAACCATAATTCCAGGGGGAACAATGGTCATAGGTGGAGCATGAGCAATGTATTTTTAGCATTACATCAGATTGATATCCCTTGTTCAAAAGGGGAGAGATTATTCAATGGAAACAAGATAAGGGGAGCAACCCCAAGGAGAGTTCAAGCAAGGGGAGTATCCCCAAGAGGAGAATGGCCCTTTTCCATTGATGTCAAAGGGGGAGACATAGTCACATTTACGTGATTGATGTTTATTGATAGAAAAACATAGTCTAATGAGAAGAGATAGTCACATTGTTATGGGAGAGATAGTCACATGGTTGTGATTGATTGCTATTGATGTAGAGCATGCCTTTTCTACATGTTGACATCAATTATTGGTGTTGACATCAATGTTGGTATTTCCATCAATGCCAAATGGGGAGATTGTTGGATCATGTTGTCATTGATGCCAATGGTTTGATTATTTTGATGTCAAAGGATTGATGTCAAGTGATCAAGCGATTGATTGATGTCAATGGATTGATTGATTGAAAAGATTGATTCATTGATGATTGATGAACAATGTATATGCATTATCCTTGATGACAATGATAGATGTCAAGTGGAAACAAATTGATGGATATGGATCAAGATGCATAGATGAAGATGGCTAAATGAGTTGTCATTGATACATGATGAAGATGGATTCTTTATATTATGCATAGTTTGATGACTCATTATTGTCTTGTCATGATTAATAAGAAGTAAAAATGGATGAACTCCAAAGTGGTCCCCATATGGTGAAATCCCTCATAGGAAGACACTTTGTGGTTGAGTTGTGGCTGAGAGAACCTATGCTTGTATGTGGAATAATGAGATGAAGATCAATGAAGTTATTGGTGAAATTATCCTAGATGGATAGTTCTTGTCATGCCATTTCTGGGTGGTATGTGGAATGTCACATAACTCCTCATGGTTTGAGAGTTATGGCCCTACAAAGATGAAGGACCCCCATATGAAGGCTTGAATCCCCCAGGGTCAAAAACGTCAAAGTTACCTAAAAGAAGAAATCATTATTTAAATGATAAAGTAAAGTGACAAAGTCAAGGTGGATTATTTAAATAATAAAGAGAAGTGAAAAAATCAAGAAGGAATATTTAAATGATAAAGTATTGGAGAACTTTCTATTTTGGGAAAGTGGTTAACCCTAAAAATAAGGAAAATAGGTTAAGTGACCTAGAAATGGGTTAAGTAACCTAGAAATGGGTTAAGTTGCCTACATGATGAAAGTATAAATAAGATAGCTTTGGACTCTTGCAAAATATCCTTTTTGTGGATCAATGGAGAGCTTCTTGTGAGAATATCTTTTGGAGTATTGATGGAGAGTTCCTTGTGAGAGATTCTTGTGAGAGCATATTTTGTGTGGATCTCTTGAGCATGATTGAAGATCTATTTTGAGAAAGAGAGCGTGACGAATATCTCATGGATGCATCAAAGTTTCAGCAATATCAGATATTACGTGGGTTGTAATGGGCCAGGGCATGTACATACACGGGTTGTATGAGGACATGGCATGCACAGTAGATAAATTATGGAGATTTGTGTTTGAGTTGATGACTGGTTGTTGAAGAATGAAGCAATTTCCATATCTGGATTCCATGGGCTCATATCTATCACTGAGACATTGGTATGGTTACATTATTGTCTCGATGGATACTATTGCTTGTTGTGTTATGAATTCTTAGGGCATTCTTAGCATGGTTGCTATGATGTGGTTTATGTTGGTTGATGGAGTGAGTAATACTATTTTGATTCAGTTGTGATATGATTGATATGGTATACTAGTTGCTTATACATGATTGAGTTAGAATTCATATTGATTGGTTGTGGAGCATGAGTAAGCTATTGGAGAGATTGAATGTGTTGTGACTGGCTAGTGGTCGGTTTGGACAGTCAGAGACAGAAGAGAATGATGAATGGGTTGCAGAGGATTTGAGTTGATCTTGAGAGATAAACCCTAAGAAGCTCAGAACATATACACAGGATGTTGTATACACTGGTCGCGTACATACATGAGCTGTAGTGAGCCAGGGAGCATTCACACGCAGGCTGCACTATTGACAGGTGGTGTACCTATTGCAAATTGATATCTATTGAGGATTGTTGCCTCATCTTAGTTGGTGCTAAGTGTGTAAGTTGAGTCTTTCATTATAGAACTGGTGCTCTTGTAGAGTCGTGCTCTATTTAGTTGTTGTTGAAAAACCCGAAGGATTGTAGTCCGTAATAAAAAGAAAACTTTACATACATCTTGTGTTCTTTGTGTTCCTTGTGGTGATGACTTGTTGATGATATGTGTTCACATCTAACTGGTTATAAATGAAAACAATTGGTAATGAGTAAAATGTTCAATACTAACTAATGAGTTTTTTGTAAGAGGGAAGTTTTGGGAAAAAGAGCCCCACACTCATTCACCCCCCCCCTCTAAGTGTGGTAGGTGTGTAACAACCTTGGTTAGATAGTTGCATAGGGTTTATCAAATATAATTAATTAGATAATTAAATGTCCTAATATGTTTTAGTTAAACAATGTTTATTTCTTAATAATACTTCTTAATTAATTTTTTATATCTGTTGATTGATTAATTAATTAATCGATTGACTCATTAAAGGTTTGTGTAATGAATTAAAGGGGCTTAATAATTTTAATTTATTTAATTAAAGACTTTATGTATGTAGGGGGGGATGAAGCATTAAAAGAAGGATAAGGTAATAAAGGCATGGGATAAGGTAATAATGGGGAGGATAAGGTAATTAATGGATGATAGGGAGTCAATGGATGGGGGGAGATATGAAGGGAGGAGTCTGACGGGAGAGGGGGATGATTTTGGGGGAGGAAGCATTTTGGATGAAGGCACTGTATTTCTGGTTTGGCATATTTTCTGGTGTTGGGAGTTTGGTTTTGGGGGTTTTTGTGAATCACTGCAGGGGGCACCAGGTTGCTGGGGGTTTGGGGGACGGGGGCCAGGATTCCTTACGATATCCTGGAGCTAGGGAGCCGGACAAGCTGCTCCTAGCTGACTGGGTGGTTAGTTGGTTTGGGCAGGTTTTGGTCAAGCAGCAGGTTGGGCAAGGCAGCAGGGAGGACAATCAGATAAGTGAGAGTTTAGCATCAGGAAGAGGTATTTTATTTATGAATTTTCTGAGTTATGTAATGATTATGTAAATTATTAGCATGTTGTTCAAAAATTAAATTTATGTTGTGGATAAATTAAATTTTCTGTTGAATATTATATGCTTATACGACGATTATTGAATTACTTAGGCATTGAAAGAAATGTATGTTTAATTGTATGAATTTTATTAGGCTTACTTAAATTCAGGTTCCTACACATGGTATCAGAGCGACAGTTTAAAATCTGGGGCCACGGGCCTACCTACCCACCCATCATCATGACTGAAAGTTATGTCATGTGTCCTTTGAACAACCCTAAAAAAACTGAGCATGCAACCTGGAACCCTTAATTTAAGGCCCTTGAAGGCCAGGAATAATGCAAAAACAATGCAAAAAAAAATGACACCTAAAACCCTATAAAATAACAAGAAATGACTCATAAACCCTAAGAGAACCCCTTAGATGAATCCTGAAAAGGAGATCCTACACATGTAGGAGCCACATGTCAACCTACTCAAACCATTTGATTATCAGTAAGAGTCCTTGCCTACAACCAAAACATAAAACTAAGAAGGTGAGGGTCTTTTACATGAAAAAAAATATAGGATAACAAAATTTAATATTTATATACAAGAATAAACCTAATATTTAATTTCCTCTATAAAGGAAATAAATAGAATAAAGAGAGATAAAACATTTTTTTTTAAAGGAGTTACATAACCTGCTCACATATTTGTAATTCATGGTAATGATACCCATTATATCAAACAATGGAAATAGCATTAGGATACTTACTACAATAAAAGACCCATTGTTGATGACGGGGAAAAGACTGTTGTATAATCTAATTAGATTAGAGAAGGAATGATATACTAGAACACTTACTCTGACAGAAGACATAACTTTAAGGAATCTGGCCATGATGTTTGATCATTTGTTTTTTTTTGTTTAAGGATTGATTGTGACTCTATGTTTATTAGGCACTTACATTTGCAATGTAGCCATATTTGTGCAACATAGCCAGTGCCCATGAGCCAGCGCCATACAGGAGTCCAAG
>ML785695.1:733356-752469 GCA_009831015.1 Picea engelmannii | reverse complement strand
TTAAAGGGGCTTAATAATTTTAATTTATTTAATTAAAGACTTTACGTATGCAGGGGGGAATGAAGCATTAAATGAAGGATAAGGTAATAAAGGCATGGGATAAGGTAATAATGGGGAGGATAAGGTAATTAATGGAGGATAGGAAGTCGGTGGATGGGGGGAGATATGACGGGAGGAGTCTGATGGGAGAGGGGGATGATTTTGGGAGAGGAAGCATTTTGGAGGAAGGCACTGTATTTTTGGTTTAGCATATTTTCTGGTGTTGGGAGTTTGGTTTTGGGGGTTTTTGTGATTCATTGCAGGGGGCACCTGGTTGCTAGGGGTTTTGGGCACGGGGGCCAGGATTCCTTACGGTATCCTGGAGCTAGGGAGATGGACAGGCTGCTCCTAGTTGGTTGGGTGGTTAGTCAGTTTGGGTAGGGTTTGGTCAAGAAGTAGGTTGGGCAAGGCAGCAGGGAGGACAACCAAATAAGCGAGATTTTAGCATCAGGAAGAGGTATTTTATTTATGAATTTTCAGAGTTATGTGATGATTATGTAAATTATTAGCATGTTGTTCGAAAATTTAATTCATGTTGTGGATAAATTAAATTTTCTGTTGAATATTATATGCTTATACGATGATTATTGAATTACTTAGGCATTGAAAGAAATTTATGTTTAATTGTATGAATTTTATTAGGCTTACTTAAATTCAGGTTCCTACATATGTGTTCACATCTAACTAGTTATAAATGACAACAATGAGTAATGAGTAAAATGTTCAATACTAACTAATGAGTTTTGTGTAAGAGGGAAGTTTTGGGAAAAAGAGCCCCACACTCATTCACCCCCCTGCTAAGTGTGGTAGGTGTGTCCAACAAATACACATGCACTTCGTCAGAAAGCTCATTCATGATCAAGTTATTGAAGTGCACTTTTTCCCTACAGAAGATCAAGTTGCAAACATTTTCACAAAGTCTCTTACAGAAGCGAATTTTTCCAAATTCAATCTATGTTAGGAGTTCAAGAAGTTTTCATTAAGGGGGGATAGGCTCTAATGCCTCCTTCCTTCTCCCATTGTGTAACTATTGTAAATCCTTCAATGCTATCCCAAGTTGTTCTTAAGGGGGGATGTTAGGATATTTAGACACTTAGGATTTAGTTAAGATCTACTTGGTCTAATGTGTTGTTAGGTAAAAGTGTGTTTCTTAGTGTGTTTCTTTAGTATGCATTAGTATGCATTTGTAGTCAGGAAATTCGACGGTCACGATATGTTTCCAACATAGAGTGATCCGATGGTTCATATTCTCCTTGATCTTAATGACTACATTGATTTGTGGCTTAACACTTGATTGGTCCATGATCTCAAATTAAGGGTCATGGAGGGTCATTTGTAGATGATTGATTGTGATAAACTCTCTTGTAAAATCTCTCTGTAATATTTTTCTTTTGCATTAATAAATTGCTCCAAGTGGCCACGTTAGTTGGGGTTGTGGATATTTTCCCATAGGGGTTTTACCACGTCAAAATATTGGTGTGTTGATATTTGATATGGTTGTGTGAGTGGTTATTGAAGTTTTTTGTCCTCTATTGGAATACATGTGTTGTCGAACAAAGAGAACTTGGCCCTTGTTAGTAAGACAAGGAAGGGAAAAGGAAAGAGTTCTAGTAAGAAGGGTGACAGTGATGGAGGATAATCATAGCCAGGGAAGAAGAAGGACTTGAGTAAAATCAAGTGTTTCTCATGTCCTAAGAATTGGAATTATGAATCTCAGTGTCCGGAGAAGAAGAAGAAGGGTAATGAAAAGACACAAACCAAAACATCAACATAGACACAACTTGGTGAGTTTGTAGCAAAGTTTGAGAAGGATTACTCAATGAGTTCTATCCTTTCTACTAGCACAACAACTAGGAGTGCTTGGTTCTTGGATAGTGGTGCATCTTGTCATATTACAGAGGCATGTGACCTATTTAGCAGTCTGACAAAGAAGGACTCAAAGGTTCATGTGGATCTTGGTGATGATGCTAGTTATGCAGTGAAGGGAGAGGGACCAATTATGTTTCAACTTGAGTCAGGAGGTTCAATAGATGCTCATGATGTTCTTTAGGTATCGGGTTTGAAGAAAAATATTCTTTTAGTCTTAGCTATGGAGGACAAGGTTTTTTCCATCACTTTTCAGAGAGGGAAAGTACTCATACATCGAGAGAGAGCTAGTCCAGACAACACAATGTTCATTGGGGTTAGAGAGGGCACCTTATATAGGTTGTAGAGAAATATTGTTCAAGATTTGGTACACAATAATGAAAAACTATATCAGTTGTGGCACAAGAGGTTGGGACACCTACACTATAGGGAATTGTAGATTATGAGGGAGATTGTTACAGATCTTCCAGAGTTAAGTATTGAGTAGCAAGGAGTGTGCGGAGGGTCTGCACTTGGCAAGAATGTCAAGTTTACTTTTCCAATAAACAAGAGTAGGTCGAAGGGGATCTTGGATCTTATCCATTCATATGTGAGTGGTTCGATGCCAGTAGCATCATTACAGGGATCATTATATTATGTAACGTTTATTGATGATTTTTCTAGGAAAACCTTGATCTTCTTTATGAAGACCAAGGATGAGATCTTCAGTCGGTTTAGAGAGTTTAGGGCTCACATAGAGAACCATACAGGGATGAATATTAAGGCATTGAGGTCAGATAATGGGGGAGAGTACAACTCCAATGACTTCAAATATTTCTTCAAGGAGGAAGGGATCACGAGGGATCTTACAATCTCATAAAACCCTCAATAGAATGGGGTTGCAGAGAGAAAGAATCGGTCCATTATCGATTTCCAAGGCTATTATACATGATCAAGATTTGCCTATGTTTTTATGGCCAGAGGCATGTAATACAACGGTGCATGTGTAGAACATGAGTCCTCACAAGATATTGGGGGACAAGACTTTGGAGGAGGCATTCTCAAGGGTGAAGCCAATGATAGGTCATTTGAGGATCTTTGGCTGTCCAATTTGCATCCACAGGTCATGGAAGAGACAGTCACAGATGCCTAGAAAAGTCTGCCATAATTGTTGTGCAACAGGTCATCCCTTGTCAGGTTAGTCTGTAGTTGTATTTCTCTCAGTGGGATATTATCCCTGTTATGGGAGCCCTGATTTTAGCATAATAAAATCATTCTCAGCATTGGTTTCCCCCCTGGGGTTTTTCCATGGGTATTTACATGTGTTCTTGATTTGGTTTCCTAGTTTATGCTTCCGTTGCATGATATTGAGTTGAATATTTCAGTAGTGTATTATTTTTTTGTGAGCTGTTAATGTCGTTGCAGTAAGGAAATCACTAGATAAAAAAATACCTAGGTGTTGGAGTAAGAATTTCAACAAAATGAACTACTTCTAAGGCACATGGGCTATATTGCATTGGGCCCTAGATTGGGAGATAGGTCCTCCAAATAGAATCTTTGGTCAAAAAGTGGGATATAGACATAATTCGAAGGTTTAACACACCAAAGAAGGATATTGTCACCGAAAGCATACTTTTAAGCCAAATTCTAATTGTGTGGTTCCTTAAAGATTTAATTATAAGTATAGAGGACATGAACACAAACTTTGACTATGAAACAAGCCCTTTATAATGAATATTTGGTCGAAAACTGTAATATATGCCAACCTATTAAAGTTTATAACATATTAAAGATGTGCTTCTTCCAAAACTTATATATATAGTCCAAGCACTTCCAAAACATGTTTAAAAGAAAATTAAAGAAGAGACTATTACTTCTCAAAGCACCCAGTGAGAATTCATCCTTTTCCTATTGCCTTTTTATTTTCATACCTTAGATTCTCAACTTGAGTTCTTGTTATCAATATGACAATATTATACCTAAATGTATCAGTGTTAGAAAGTGAGCTCCTCATAGTTGCTAGTTTTATTGGATTATAGTAGTGAGTTATGTTAACTTTCATTGTCCAATTTGATATGTAGAAAAAATATTTATTTTGGGAATATAGGGAGTACATCGATAGTAAACACTATCTCATGATAACTTACTTGTTTGTCTAACTTTCACTACTTTCAGATTGAGGAATCAATTTCCACCAAATTTTATGAGAATAGACTTGGATGGGAACTTTAGAGTATATGTGGTGTTACCCAATAGAGGAATTAATAGAGGAAATCCTCTAGAATGGTGGAACTACAAGACCTGGCCTAAACTAATTAGAAAAACTACTTATATTAAGGTGTTGATATTAGTTAGTGTCATGGGATAGCACAATAGCCTTATAGGATAGTACAATTGATGAGACGTGAGTACACTCCTTAGATACGGGGAGAGGTTATGAGTTCAAGTTTTCTTTCCAGAAAATAGGTTATGGTTTAACATTCCTACCATCCAACAATTTATAATCAAATGTATATAATTTTATATAATTTATGTATTGGACAATTTGCTCACATCAATGTTAAGATTATAAGTCTAAAATTTCTACATTTATCTATAACAAGTGTTGCATGGCAGCATAGTCCCTGCCAGGTTGGTATGGGAGTACATGTGACCTAGTACAGGCAGGTGGCTAGAAAGTTGAAATACATGTGGTTTGTGTGCAGAACATAGTATTCCCAAATTAGTTCTTCTTGAAAAAATATAAAAAATTATCAATGTTTGAATGGTTGTTGGACACACAAAATTTAGCATTACCGAATTAGTTATTTTTAAAACTAGGGCATAGAAAGTCATCAGAAATAAATAAATTATACATACGAAATATGTATTTGTATAAAGTAGATATTTAGTAAATAAATTATACATACGAACAATGTATTTGTATAAAGTAGATATTTAGTAAATAAATTATACATACGAAATATGCATTTGTATAAAGTAGATTTTTAGTTTTATAGATACGAAATTTGTAGCCCTCATTGCATACGTAGGCAGTTTTTGTATCACGGGTTCTCGGGCTGGCACACTAAAAATTGGGTGTCTGATGTTCCGTGGTCTACAAATACCACCGACTGTTCTGCAATATACAATATGAGAGGCATAGTTGCAAACTATAGAAATTTACCAGAAATTAATAATGTTTGTTATATAATAGAATAGTAATAACACTTGTTGCACTGAATTACTTTGCTTTAAAACTAAGGCTTTTTTTTGGAAAGAAAAAGATATAGCATTGCCGAATTAGTTTTCTTTGCACATGTTTTATAGAGCATGGACAGACTACTCATTCCATAATTAGCGATTATTTGGATCGCGGGTTGTTGGGAAAGCGGTTCCAAAAATGGGCCTTTGTTTTTCTGTGCCCTACAAAAACCATTGACAGTTCCGCGATATACAAATTGAGAAGTGGGTTTGCAAACTATAGAAACTTATTATAAAATAAATATTGGTTGTTACATATATCAGGAAATTACATCAACATTTAAACCATCAAGGTCGTTGAAGACCCAAAAATTAGCATACAATAGGAGACAAGAAATGTAACATATCTGAATTAGTTTTCTTTGGAAGAAACAAGAAGGTTCTTGGAAACCCAAAGTTTAGTATACAATAAGGACATTTTCAAATCAGTTTTCTTTGAAATTTAACAAAAATTAATAATGTTTGTTACAATTTTGTGGAAATTTAAATGTGTTTGTCATATAGACTGGGATTGGGGCTCCCACAGACCATAAAAATAAATAAGTACAAGAATTAGGAACATCGAAAGAGTTGTGCGATGGTAGAGAGGAAGACCTAAAAAGAAGAAATTGGAACTTATGAGTCTTTGGTTACAGTTTTCTATTTAAAGAGGACATAAGTGGATTGATAAAGAAAAGAAGATGACAACATAGACTTAAACTGGAATGATAAATAAAACAAGATAGTAGTATAGACTTACTATAAAGCCCATGCGTTGTTTTTTTTGTTGTCGATGGGCAATGGACTCTTGTTGATCGGTTGTTGCCCCTCCTGGACGAGGCTTTCCATTCTGAATTGGAACCATTCTTCGATGTATCTTTTCATGGGGGTTGTGTTGATTTCATCCCAGATCTCTATGTTGTAAAGGTCGTTTTCTAATTTCATTAGATACATTGAAATACTATGCAAAATCTGTTCAATTTCTTCATTTTGTGAGGCATAGTCCAGTACCCGGTGCTCGTGCTCATCTAGACGATGTTCAAGTATGCCATAAAACTTTTTGAAAGACAACCCCTTTAAAATATCAACTTGTTCCTGGAACGCTTCTTTGGTGACTGACAAGGATTTGAGAATTAAGTTTGGATCTTGAACCTCGTTGGTAGTTCTGGCTAAGTCCATATGGAGCAGGCTTGTGAATAAATTTTCCTTTTCTGATATGAATTGTTTACATGATTTGACAATGAGGTGCAGGTTCTCAATTTTTTTTTGCCAGCATGCTTTTACTTTTTTGGTGCGCTTTGTGGACGGGAGTTTCTCCTATCTTCTTTTTAGTTCCATTGTGTTCAGGGCATAGTTGGCAAAAGGTTCTAGCACCTAATGACAAAAAAGATGTTCATTTTTTAACTTCGAATCCAAATGTTCAAGCAAATCATTGGCCTTCTTTTCGAAGGAAACTAAATTTTGCGATGTTTCCCAGGCTTTAGTAACTAGCTGCATTCTTTTGTTGATGTTGTTCTCTACAAGGGCTCTGGAGCATGCAAGGAGGGTAGAGGATACTTTCATCTTTGCTGCAGTGGTAGAAAGCACGATTTTTGCCAAAGGACTGGCAAATTCTGGTGTTGCAATGAAAGATTGTTCAAATTCGTTGAGGGGGTGTTTTAGATTGGCATAATCTGTCATTCCTCCAATGGAATCACAAAGAATGTCACCAGTTACCTGGTGAAACGAGTAGATTTTGGATGGGGTCATTTGGATAAATTCAATCTTTGTTCGAGATTTTCCTTTCCTATTTGTTACATCTCTCTTTTCAATGACAATACTTTTAGATTGGCTGTCAAAAATAGCGCTCTAGATTACGAAGGATTCATCTATGTCAAAATATTTGGTGTCAGATATGTCCACCATGGATGACCCAATTTTTTGCATCTGCTCAACTTCAATTTCAATTTTCAGTTTTCCACTGTCAATTTTGGGTTCCTTCGCATGGCCTGCATTGTTTTTTCTCTTCTTCGTCAGTGGAAATTTGTGAGAACTATCAATATTTAAAGGGTTCTTATCTCCTCCTTTGTTCGAAGATTTTTGGGTTGCTTTCTTACTGGGATGGACCGTCGAAGCAATGCTACGTGGTGTCATGCTCTTGGGAGTGTTGGTGGGGGACTGGGTACTTTTCTCACCGGATACTTTACCATGTTGTCTATACAATTCAGTTGTGCTTTGCAATGTCTCTGCATCGCAATGGGAAAAAGCAGGATTGTTGTCGACACTGTCCCTGTCTTGGGTCAGGTGTCTATGGATAAAAGAGGTGTTAAAGCCAACACCCAGTAAATGTTCTCCAAAATTTCCATTGGGGTCGAACCCTTTTATCCTTTCAATGTACGTTAGGTTCAATTTCTTGAAATGGGCGGCAAACTCGTCAATCTTGTTGATGTTTCTCCACACGAAGTATCTGACTTTCCAGGGCAGAGGAATGAACTGTTTTTTTTTCTTGTCATGGAAAAAATGCAACCAGTGGTTGTATTGCCTTGCTATTTCTGCAACAAACATCTTGTTCATGATGTGGCATGGAAGGAAGTCAGAATTTTCCTTAGAGCCAAAGACTATGAGGAGACTGTGATTTTCCTTTTTCTTAAGTGTGCCCTTCTTGTTCAAAAACTTGCTTGCGTGGCCAGACATCCGCAGAGCATTCTTGCCTAACATTAAATCTTTGAAAAATTAGACAAAGCCATCAAAAACTTCATAAAAACAATGGGAGACCTTGTGTCTCCACAGGGCGTCGTGTCATAATGTTACTGGGTCGAATCCATAGTTTATTTTATTGGAAAGAGAAATTTTTGGAAACGGGAAGCAATACACAATTGCGAAAATCAAGTAGGATGACATATAAAATTTATTCGATTCTTTGAATCATGACAACTGGGAACAAAGTTCAATGGAGATTATCTTTCCCCAATCGAAAATTTATTGTTCCTTGACTGTGAAATACAAAATATAAATAATTATATGGGAAATGCTTGTTGTGGATGCCTGTCCCGTTATTCTTGTAAACAACCAAGCAATTGCTCGGAATGGATTTCTAAAGGAACTTACCTGGAGCCTTGTGATATCTTCAGGAACTATTGTCAGGTCTTAGAGGAAGTCGACTAAGATGTCCAACCCGTTATGATATTTTTTCTAGAAACTGCTTGCAGTCTTGTCCTCTAAACGTTAATGTTGGTTTCAACAATTTCAACATCTCACAGAAGAGCTGAGGTGACAAAGAAACAGGAGAATGGTCACATAGTGGAATAATTCTTTGGCCTGGAATATATTTTTTAGTGCACCAAGAGACCACCTCCTTATAGTCAAAAACCTCAGGGACGCAGCCTACACGAGCGATTTCGGAGGTCCAAATCACTTTTTTCTGGGAGGAACGAGATGAATAGTAAAAGTATGCCCTAGACCACTAGAACCTTTGGTTCTTTTCTGCGAACATATTTACTATATATCCACAAAACTGTTTTCGACCCACTTCCATAGGTATACAAAGGCATTTATTTGTTTCAGACGATGAATGAAATGAAAGGTTGGAGGGGCTAATATAACCCTGCGCAAATTTTGGTTGAATGCGTGTGAATGGGAGATGTTCTCGATACTTTCATTGATTAATGATAATCTGGACGACTGTTGCATGATGCGTTGTTAACATTAAACACTACTAATTGCATATATAGAAATGCGAACATGGTGGATATTGAAATGAGCGATTAAGCATTGCAGATTTCTTGAGCGGCCCAACACGACGATGCGTGTTGGAGATGAACAATCGAAAGGGACAAAATAAGTTTTCTCACATCTTGGTTTAATCCGTAATAATGGGATATCTCCTCGAGCTTTTCACCCATTAATGACAATGTTGAAGGTTCCTGCATGGTGACTTGTTAGCATCAAAGGTTTCTAATTGCATAGCAATAAAGTATGGAGGTCGCGGGTAGGGGAAACAAACCGCTACAAAATAGGGTTGCAAGGTACAACTGTTGAAGGTGAGGGCGCCAGGGTCAAATTGTATGTCTCAGAACTTTTTGATTGCAATATGCATAACCCACCAACCATGGCGATAAAATTGGCTAAGTATGGAGAGCAATAGCGGTCAGTTGGAGGAGTTGTGTGATTATATAGATGGATATAAAGATATCTCAACCCGCCAACTTTGGAACCGGTGTTTATAGAAAGACGACTATGTATATGACCACAAAGCGATAATACTATAGTTGTATATTGCGGAGGACCGGAGTAAATAATTTGAATTCATAATTTGTAACACGGAAGAGTGGATGATGTCGGAAGAGAGGATGATGTCAGAACCCACACTTGTGTCCAGTTGTCAGTACTAAGAGGTAATTTAGTATTGAAAATAATATTTTAGATTATGTTAAATACTTCATAGGGATTAGTATCCGTAAACAATGGCAATCTCCACCTCGCTAGCCTTGCATTCCGTGTGTGGATTTGTATATCGTGGAACTTGAAGGACTATTTGGAGGGCACAGAACAATAGAAGTGAAATGTCGATTCAGTCAGTCCACAACTCCACTTCTCAATTTGTATATCGTGTAATTTTGGGTGCTATTTGTAACACACACAAAAATGGAGGGCCAATTTTGAGCCCGCCCGCTCGAGAACCCGTGAGCAGAAATGTCGGTAGGTATGAAAAGGAACAACTGTCAGTTCAATTATCCATGCGAGGATATAGATGGAACTGAAATTGGTCCCAACGCAGCAATTGTGGACATAAAATTGGCCAAGTATCAAAAGCAACAACTGTCAATCGGATTTGTCATCTGATTGTATAGATGGAAATAAAGATATGCGAACCTGCCAACACTGGAGATGCATATTTCGTGAACCCGCCAAAAGGAGGATCCAAAACAGGCTGAGAAGGTATCCACAGAGGAGGCGAGGCCCATAACTTCTAATTGTAATGCTCCGAACATTTGAATGGATAATCTGTAAGATGGAAGAGCAGATGATGTCCGGTAGTCAATTTGTATATTGCGAAGACTACAATTCCAATGGTTTCGTACCTCTATGTCCAGTTGTCACTAATAAGTGCTAATTTAGTATTCTAAATAAATTTTTAGATACTATTAGATACTTCACAGGGATTGACATCCGTAAACAATGGCAATCTTCACTCCACCATTTCTGCATTCCGTGTGTCAGTTTCTATATCGCGGAACTGGGAGTGTTGTTTGGAGGAAACGAAACAATAGAAGTGCAATGTTGACTCAGCCAGTCTACAAATTCGCTTGTCAATTTATATATCGCGGAATTTTGGGTGCTATTTGTAGGCTACAAAACAATGGAGACCGATTTTTGAACTTGCCTACGTGCCCGAGAACCCGCGATCGAAAATGTCGCTAGGTATGGAATGCGGAATTTGTGCGTGCTTTATAAAACATCATGTCCATATTTTATAGTCCCATAATACATGGGAAGAAAATAAGGGAAAAAGGATGGAGGTGTTGGCAGTGGAATTGTAGATAATATACGGGAACAAGAGAAGGGAAAAATAACTAAGTATCTTGCAGAAGAACATCAGGGTTCGCAAGCGTCGACCCTGCAGCGACATGCATAAAATTGGCTAAGTATGGAAAGGAACAATGCTCAGTCGGATCCATCGTGCGAGGATATAGATGAAGATGTTAAAGCATGAATTGCAGATGATGGAGGTATCTTTCGTACCACTTTGTCCACTTGTCACTAGTAAGAGTATTGTTGATGTATATCGGGATGGATGTGAAGTTGCTAGGGATGGAAAGCAGCAACAGATACTTTGAACGAAGTCAATGTGTATAAGGAACCCGCGGTGAAATTGTAGATCATGGATCTTTGCAGCGCAAGATGTATATTGCGGAATGATAAGCAACTGGGTTTGCAAGCACCAACCCCACAACAACGGGCATAAAATTGGCCAAGTATGGAAAGGAAAAAATCACTGACATTGTTTCACTACAACATGTATATGACGAAACAAGGGACATAGGTGTTGGGTACCGTGAACCTGGGGCCTGGTGCCCAGATAACTGTGCAAGTAATGGCCAAGACAAAGTTATGATATCTATTTCAATATTTTTCATACTAGCATCTATCAATGAACAAAGTTTTCATATTTATCTGAATAGTATTCATAGTAATATATATTAATGGATTGGTTGTTTCAAATGCAAATGATCTCCCAATCTGCAAGATGCTTTTCGGCTTGCAAATTTTGCTGGAACATCAAAAAATGTTGCTGCAACATGTACATAGCACAACAATAAACATGAATTTACATCGTGGTCTCAACGACATAAACTCCTTATCATCTATTCATCTTGTATTCGTTGCAATGAGATCAACAAACGTCGGCTCTCCATAAACATCAATATCTAAATTAAATTAGATGCAATCAAAATTTGGTGTGACTTTTAAGTAATTAAAGCATAAATTGCAGATTATGAAAGTTCTTAGGCTGGAAGATGTATATGATGGAACAAGGGACATAGTTGTTTAATAACACAAACCTAAACATAATTGCCTAAGCTTTGTCGAAGAGGAAGTTTTTTTGTATTTATTCCAATACTACTGATATTAGTGTATATGCGCAGATATTATCAAATAGAAGAAGTTGCAATATATCCAACAAAATTCACAGGAACATTGTGTCAACAGTTCAACCGCCTTGTCGTTACTCATTATTAATTCTATTCACAAAACCCGAAGAGTGGGAGCAGGACGGGTCCAATTTCTTTCTTTAAATACAGGGTCACCGCCACATAAGTATGGCCTATGAAAAATTATTCTTACATGTAAAATCTAAACAAAGAACAGGCCAGGTTTTATTTAGATTGAAGTACTGGGCAACAGAAAAAAAACCTCGTGTTTCATGTTTAACCACACAGGGGATGAAGGTAGAAAATACAATTAAAACAAATACCAGAAATTGGAAAAAATATTGTTAAAAAATAAACCGAAATTATTCTATATTCAAATAAGGTGGGTTACAAAATACAATCGAGGCTATTTTTGACAACGATTGCGATTTCACCTACCGTCAACCAATTTAAAATATCTACATTGATGAAGCTTCTTCACTGTTTTGTACTTAATCGGTGCTGCCAATTACATCTATCCCACTTTTTTGAATATCTTCTCTCTTCTAGATATGGCCTCTTGCAATTCTTGTTTATTCAACATTCAATTCTTTGTCAAGTATTATTTTCGCTTTGTTGTCAAAAAGTTGGGGTTTAAGGTGCTTTGTTTGCAATGTTCCTGACCCTTGACATCCGAGACAACTTACAAATTCCATTCAGGCCGATTTCAAAGTGGAAGGAGTTGTTCTATGTCACAACAGCTAAAGCAACGGAAAATAATTCAAGTACATAGTGACTGGTATTCTCCCTATATTCGATCGTCTGTTTGGTTGAGAAGCCTGCCTGAGGATTTGTATGTGGAACTTCTTTGCTTTATTATAGTAAATTGGAAGGAACATCCAACCCAGATGCAAAAACCAACTCTGTTGAGGTACATAACTTCTTTGGGCAATAGAGGTGTGGCAATTGCATCAAATGCTGGAGAATGCAGCAGAACAAGTCTGGCAAGTGTATCAAATGCTGCAGATGGCATCGAAATATATCTTTCTTCATAGCCATGGAAATATGGCATCCCACAGAAAGGTCTAGAATTTTCAAAGGTGACGCCAAATATGTAGAGTCTGCAATTACATCTAGAGGAAACCGAACAAACTTTCACAAAGAACATAACTTTCTGTCAAGTTGGCTACCAGACCCACATGCAGGTCATCATACTATGAAATATAAACTTTTGCAGTGATAATATGTCATTTTATCCACCCATACAGTTTCTGCTACCTGCCTCCAAGGTAGACAAATACTTGTGCAATCTATACAACTTGATACAGTTGCCAAATCTGTGTTGTTGGAAGAAGCTATATACTTAAACGAAGAACTATTTTGCACCCGACCTCAAAATCCCTTACAATTCCCAGCAATAAAACAAATAAGTTCAACCAACAAATCTCCAGCCAGCATTTTCAATGAACCAAAGCATTGAACATAGGGAGAACACCAACCAGAAAATACTTGTTATGTTTTTTTTGTCTTCTCTGAGTTTCTCTTTGTATAACAGAGTTTTCTTTTTACTCAAAGCTCATGTCACATAAAACCAGGCTATATTCTTTCATTTTCTCATCAATCACATCTCTAAGTTGTCTTACATGTGCATGACCAGGAACATTAGAACGAAGGCACCCTAAAGCAAAACTCTTTGATCATAGAGAGAAATGGCAATAAGTATTTAAAAGCAAGGCTGGATGGTCTGCTGTGGATTTTGTGTTGATTAGTTTTAATGACAGATGTTCTCAATATTTTCACTTATTAATGCCAATCTTTTTGAATATGTATGCTCAATAGTGACTACCAACACGTATTAAAATTCCCATATGTAAGCAGATTCTAAAATTTGACATCTAAGATATGCACAATATTAAAGAGGGACATGATGTCAAGGCCTCTGTGGGTGACACATTCGTGAACTTTGCCGAAGCTTTTAAGAAAACTAAAACTGCACAAGAAAAAAATAAAATAAAAAGTATTTCGCAAATTCAAAATGCAGGGAAAAAGAAATTACCAGATCCCATAATATTCGTGTGTCTATTCATTTTAATGGGAGATGTCCTCCAGTGATTAAAGCCCATCATTTCGAAATGCACAATATTAAAGAGGGACATAACATCAAGGTCTTTGTCGCCGACACGTTCATGAACTATGCTGAAGCTTTGAAGAAAACTAAAACTGCACAAGGAAAAAAAACATAACAATTTCACAAATTTAAAATGCAGGGAAAAACAATTTACCAGATCCCATAATATTTCCCTGTCTATTCATTTTAATTGGAGATGTCCTCGAGCTTTCCAGTTATTAAAGCCCATCTTTTCGAACCTGTCTGCTCGGTTCTAACTTTTCAAAGCATATTTAATGTGTATTAGGAAGCGCGGAAGGTAGCAGGGATGGAGTCCTATGTAACAGACATTACTACTATTGTTCTGTTTTTGTTCACGAGCATATGTAAAACGTACGCAAAAAAAAGCAATTCGAGAATGATAGTTGTTTTGCAGGAGCCCTTGAAATTCAAATAGTGCGCAAGACTAATTTTCATTTTGTATATCGCGGAACTGTCTGTGCTATTTGTAGGAAATGGAACAACAGGGATCGAACCTAGAGCCTATCATCCCAAGAACCCGCGATCCAAAAAATGCTCACTATTTTTTTTGTGTGTTTTTTGTCCACCAGGGTATGTAAAACGCACGTAAAGTAAACTATATCCACAATGTTAACTTTTTTGGACATGACGGCCTTCAAATTCAAATAGTCCGCAAGTCTGACTGTCAAGTTTTATATCGCCGAAGTCTTCGATTGCCAATTTTCAGCCACCTACCCTGACAACACACGATGCAAAAACTGATTAAGTATGGGATGACGGCTCTGTGCAGGCTGTATATATCTACTCTATAAAATTACATATTTCCTATGTTTAATCTATGCTGTCCAGGAAACCTATAATTTGATAAATTTCAATGTTTTCTGTCTAGGAGCCCTACTGCTAAAGAAAACTAATTCGGAAATGCTAATATATACACCATAGTTCGATACAACCTATCCGTGAAGGTGCATCCATAATACTGGTTAAGTATTGAACCCAACCTGTGGTCGGTCAGAATGATCGTGAAACTCTCGCTGCTGACCGATTGTCAATTTGTATATCACGAAACTCTCTGATTGTCAGTTTTCAGCCGCCTACCCCATCAACCCGCAATGCAAAAATTGACTAAGTATGGGATGACGACTCTGCAGTCCAGGAAACCTATAATTTCATAAATTGCATTCTCTTATGTCCATGATTCTTTTAAATAAAAGTGATTTGGGAAAGCTAATGTATACACTGAACATGACCTGTCATAGTCCGATAGAACCTATTCGCGAAGCCGCGTCCATAAAAGTGGCCAACTATGCAACCAAACGACGATCGCTTGGAATGACCACATAAACGCGAAAAACTAGAGTCAAATGCAGTTTACAACAGGAAAGTAAAAGGGAGAGAACAACTATATCTCCCACATAGCAAAAGCCATTGTCATAACTATAAAACCATAGTAACACAGAATCTATGTAAAAAGCATCGACAGCGATGAAATATATTTTGAGGCCAACAAACTTTGCTTCAACGCATAACATATGCAATTTACACCGCCTGCAATTCTTTAGTCTGTTATTTTATCTTAATAGTATTCTATGCAAACTGCAGTGCAAAACAAAATGTGACCAAAGATCCAACCGCAGATGCAACATCTCAACATTTGCAAACCCTGACCAAACAAGAACAAGCACCAAACAAGAACCCAACTAAGAAGCACTAAAAGGCTCAACTGCAGGCGCAGGACCGGTACCCTGCAAAGTCGAATCAAGCAACAATAAACAACATACAACAAAGAAAGAAGCAAGCAACAACCACCCCTCCCTAGGAACGATGTTGTTCCAATCGTGATTGCAGAAACCCAAACGTCCAAACTGCAACAACACGAATAGGCAAGCAAGAACAACGACAGCATGCAAATAAGAAATCAGTGACATGCAAAAAGCAAGCATGGACCATCGAACCAGCAACACCGTTGGAGCATAAAAATTTTAAAAACAGAAGAAAATATCTTGTAACAAGTCTGTTAAGTAACCATTCAACACTACCAAGCCTGTTAGGTAAGCATTTAAGTATGTCAGAAATGCACTGTAAACATTTAAGAAAAAAATTCAATGTGGCAGGACTCTGACGTATCCCAAAAATAAAAATTATATTTTTTGTAACAATAGTTCAAACACCACAGAATGTTTTGGAAAGCCAAACTTTGGATATGCCACCATATCAAACATTGCCATAAATTTACCTAGCATAAAATGTTAAACCAAACATTCGAATTAATGCTAGCATTAATCCACCATCGATGAATGCATAACAAAATATATGATTCAAAAAAGACCATATACGATCAAATACTTTGGATATGCCAACATATATAATATTGGGAATAGCGAAGTCGGCAATAAGATCTCCAATCCCTTGTCCAATCATATCATGACAAATATAGTACTTTTTTATATAAAAATAGATGTTTTCAATTATGGGTTCCAACAATAAATAATATGAAAATATTTGTGGTCAAAGAAGAGACTAATATGAAGTCAACGATTTATCGATTGTTATAGTACCTCTACCCTACCGCAGGAACTAATAAGCGATCAATATCGACCTTGTTAACAGCATTTAATACTACATGGTGAAACTGTGCATAGACCGTCATATTTGAATTGCTTCAAATCGGACAACCTACACACCACCTCAGGCATTAAATGCTGCCCAGAAAGGTAGATATTGGCAGCCATCTGTAATCCGGTATGGGCGCGGGGAAATTTGTCCATCCATCTTTTATTCATCCGTTGATCCATCCATGCAGATGCAGTACCATCCATGCACATGCCATCGACCTCATGGCGCGGGGTTCACACCTAACAGAGATTCATCCATGGCTGCCCGGTAGTTGAGTCAAAACAGAGGGATTCGCAGAGTTCAATGAATGTGGACGCCTTTCCGTTTAACTCCTGTGGCCAATCAATCGTCCACCTGTTTTTGGTTGGATTTTAATCATGGACAGCGTTGAGAATGTGTTTCGATGATTTATTTTTATTATCGTTGGGAGCATTTAGATTGTGACTGAATGCAAAACGCGTCGGTCAAAAGTCACAGTTAGAAATTGCAAAACTCGTCAGTCAAAAGTCACAGGTTCAGTTGGTCGCCGTAAGTCTCAGAAGAATATATATAATATAAATACACAGTCAAATGACTCGTTGTATGCAAGCAAGCTTGAATGGACCATGTTCCTTTATACTGCTTCCTCGCACTATAATTATTGGTAAGAAGTCAACTTGTTGATTTCATGAGTTCATTTTTTTAAAAATATTTTAAAGTTATATATATATATATATATATATATAATCGGGAATAAATTGGGTAAAAGGACTTCCAGCAACGTCGGTGGATTCCTTAGAGGGATTACTTCGATTTTCATCCAATTGGTAGAGAAGAAACTGGCTCAAACAAATAAAAAAAAAATAAAAAATGAGAGAATACCCATAAAAATTGTTTTATAGACAAACTAGTGCGATCTGTCCTTGACGCGCTCATTGAAATAGTGATTTGTACCAAACTCACGAGTTTGACTTTCGTTGACCGAGCCAAACTCAGCAATTGAAATCATGATTTGTAATAAACTCACGAGTTTGACTTTCGTTGACCAAGTCAAAATAAGTCAATGTAAATTTGAATTGCATAGCTTTGGACCAGCTTGTTTGGAGGCCGATCCAATTCAATATTGGAAAATCACGATTTAAAGCATGATTCCTGTTTCATTGGTTTAAATTCATAGTTATATCGATTGCTTTGCCAAAATAAACAAACAAGTAGTCGAAATTTGTTTTCTTCATAATTAATTTCATATTGATATTTACTTTTACAAACATAACTTTAATGGAAATTTCAAAGTTACTTTCATAAAAAAAAAAATTGTCTCAGCACAGGTTCACTTCACTTCACTTAGAGTTATAGTTACCAATTTCGAATTTCAATTCATAAGAGATCAATTTAGAATTATAGTTAAGTTCGAATTCAAATTCGATAAGATATGAAGTTAGAATTATAGTTACCAAGTTCAAATTTGAATTAGATACGATATAGTCATATAATTTGTAATATATCTTTCATATTTAAAAGTTTCTACACAACCCATTATGTTTTGCTTCATTTATAAACATTTAATATAATCCATTTCCAAAAACAAGGTGATTCTTGAGATATTCTTTTTCTTTTTCTTTTAACGAGTTAAGTCATTTAACATTTATAATTGTATGTTTTTTCTTTGTAATTCTATTGGCTTCACCATATCTACCACGATGCGAGACATGCTCCATCTAATTTTTAATAGAGGTCCCCTGGAATGAAAATTAGTTGTATATATTGATTTGAAAGGAGGAATAATACAGGTCACGATGTTTCTAGAATGGAGATTAGTTATACACACTGTTTTGAAAGGAGAAATCTTGATCTCTGGTCACCTTCCCCACCACACAGTTGGCATGTTTCTGGTACTCCTGATCGCTCCAGTTGTACTTGTGTTTTCTGGTACTCTAGAATGAACTCATGTCACATGCTTTTTTTTCTCTGATGGAACGCTGAGAACTCAGCTTGTGGCATGGAGTATTGGTTGTGTTCACGGGGCTTCAATGCACACCGTAACTCATGTTGGTCACCCTGTGGAGTTGAACAAGTCTACAATAACATTTATTCATGTCATTTTTAAGGGAATTGAACTTGGGTGGAGAGGATAACAAGCATTCCTCACAACCATCCAAGTTATATCCAATTGACAGATCCTAATTCTTTAATAATTTCACTATGTTCCGTGTGGGTGTAATCCCTTTCTGTTCTTATTGAAACTAGTATCACAACCAATATGACAACAAATACAATACAAGAAATAATAATTACTAACTTATTTATTAAGAAATAAGGAATAAAATGTAAGTGGAAGCACATTTGATTTGATTTTTGGGCCTATCCATGTGGAGATAACAAATAAGATGTAAATGGAAGCTAAGGTGAATGTAAGGATGGAAGAATGGAAATAATGTTTATTGAATTAGGTATGGTGAATTTTGACAAATTTTTTTGAATTGAAAAATTTTCACTAGTAAATTTGAAATTAGCAGCCCAACTTAAATGGTTCTCATCCATCCATCTAGTTGCTTATGTAATTGGTGTAGCTCCTCTTCTTATCAATCTCAAGGTTAAAACCCCAAGAATTGATTTCTCTTTTCTTTGATTTTTGCAAGCTAAAGGTTCTCTTTTCTTTGATTTTTGCAAGAT
>ML785695.1:685429-733306 GCA_009831015.1 Picea engelmannii | reverse complement strand
CCATCCTACTTGATGATATAAAAATAGGTGTCTTCTTAAGAACATTCCATGGTTTGTAGGTAGGGAGCACTAGCGCGTTGCACTTGTGTCTGCTGACAGGGGTAACTTCTTATATTTCTTGGTTAGATGATCCAGGTGGATATCAGTGGCCACCCACCTTTTCCAATTGGCTCAAAATAGTTTTCTGACAATTTTGGCAATTTACTATTTTTAGCAGTTTTAATTTCTGGGGCCATTTTGAGGGCCTAAATGAAGGTTTTTCAGGATTGAGATTCTCAATGATATTCAAAGGCATGATTGAGCCCCCAAAATGAATCTCCTCGGCGATACCTTTCCAATGGGCTATCACATGCATAAAACAAAGATCGTATGCAAAAGTTACGACCCCAGGAAGTTGATGTACTAAGTTACCCAGATGGGGGCTACATGACTTTCGGCGTTTCATCTCCTAGGGTTAGGTTTTTGGATGTCTAGGGTTTTTTGCATTCTTGTTTATTGTAGAAAGGCCTTCAGATCCTCATTGCAATCATCTTCTTGTGAATGAGCACAACCGTCACATCTCTTCTTAGAGATAAGCCACCACCATTCCAGCAAGCTTGTTTCCGCTGCATTTTACACTTTTAGCTTATTTCCTTATTGAATAGAAAACCAGTTTTACTGTATCTTTGTTATTTTGTGTTAAGCACCTTTTAATAATCTGTAGTCATTTCTTTTTTCTCATAAAATTCAGATCAGTGGTATCAGAGCGGTCTACTCCTTGTCGTCTTAATGCATGTCCCCAACGAGGTCGGAAAACAAAGAGTTGGGTCTCAAGCTTGTTTCTCTTGAGGAAAAAATATCTCGCATGCCCAAGAGACCTCTCATGGAAGGAGAAAATAAATATGATGGGACATGAGATCCTTTCAAACTATTGATTGAGGAATCCCTCACGCAACAAAAGAACATGATGATGGATAATTTTGCGCAAATCCTTCGGTGACTACCAATAGGAAACACATCTTCTTCAAGCAGAGGCATCGCCCCCTTCAAGGTACAAATAAACTTCGATATTCCTATATTAGAAGGTCAGATAGACGCAGATGTTGTAGACAAGTGGTTGAATCTACTATAAGGGTATCTTTCTGTCCATAACTTTTCGAATATAGAAAAGATTACTTTTGTGCTCCTCAAAGCCGTTCCCCATGTCAAAGATTGGTGGGAAACTTTCTGTGAGAAAAATGAAACAGAGGAACCCTCATTATTTATAGTCACGACCACCTAGGAATCCTTGAGGGATACTATTAAGAAACAATACTACCCTATCGAAAGTTATGATGACTTGTATACCAAATGGACCACACTTCGGCAAGAAAGAGACGAAGCAGTGCCAGATTTCACAAATATCTTCCATACCTTGCGCACCAAGATGGGTATCAAAGATTCAGAGTGACATATGGTGCTCAAGTATCGCAGCGCTCTGCATAGATACATCCAGACCAAAATGGAATTTTTGGACATCTCATCCTTGGGTGCGACCTACCAATATGCCGTCAAAATCGAGAAGAAGCTCAAACAAAAGACGCGACAATTTGGGCCTGGGAACCCCTCACAAAAAAATCTAGGAAAGGGCAGCCCCAACCCATAGAACAAAGGACAGAGATAATATGGACAGTATCAGGACAACCAGTCCAATATGCAAGCAAAGAAGACAACCAAAAAGACAAAGAAAGATACCGGGAAGTGGTGTGACTTCCATAAGAGCCCTTGGCATAACACTGTAGATTGTCGCTCAAAGTTATCGCTGGTGGCCAAAGTGAAAGCCTTTAAATCAGATGAGGGTTCTGACTCTGAGCCAGAACCAGAAAGGGGAAGATGGACCATTGATGCGGAACCCAGTGCCACCATTGCTACCACCAAGCTCTAGCCTGGTGAACCAGATGAGCCAAAAGAAGGAGAGCACCTCTTCCATTTACAGATGTGGGTAAAAGTCACCCCGTTGCACTTCATCGTTGATAGAGGTAGCCATAATAAACTCATCTCAGCAGAGGTCATCAAGCGACTGACCCTACCGACAATGCCACATCCACAACCCTACACTATTAGATGGCTCTGCCAAGGAAGCGATCTCCGCGTCAGCCAACAATGTCGACTGTCATATGGCATCAAGCCCTTCAAAGAAGAGGTATTGCGTGATGTTTCTCCTTTCGAAGTTTGTGATGTTCTTTTGGGCCAACCTTATTTATGGAAATGTCATGTTGTATATGAGTCTAGGCCTCATAGTTTTATTATTACTTTGAATAGAAAATTGTACAGGATACCTGAGGCAGTCCCACCTAGTGCTATTTCCTTGATCTATGCTAAGAAATGCAGGAAGGTCATCCCTCAGACGGGGAAGTTTGTCTTCTCCATGATTCTCTCTCACAATGAGAAAAATATCATAGCCACATCTAGGTTCTCTGTGGCCAACCTCTCCACACAGCAGAAACAAGTAGATAAGGTCGTGGAAGAGTACTCAAATATCTTCTCCTCACCTACAGGGTGTTACAGGTGAATCCTCCTATAGACAAGCAGATTCCTTCTTGGTCTCTAGACTCCTAAGGCCAAGAGAGAAAAGTGATTAACATGGACACTGACATCCTTTTAGATCTAATCAAACTAACATATGAAGGAGGAGAAGAAAGATATGTACCTTATTAACGACGTTTGTCCTTGCAAAGTCCAGGCCGAGCTTCGATTTTGAGCTCCCTGATAGGTCCTGTAAAACAAACAAAGGTACAAATGACTTCCTAATCTACTGAGATTATCTCAAATATAGATCCATCTACTGTAGACAAACTCATGTGGAACAAGCATAAGTTTGAAAGAAACAGGCCAAGCATTGATTATTAATGAGAACAAGTAAAAGTACTTACAATCCTTTGATGAAGGTGCAGAAGCTTCTTCCAGTTCTCCTTGTCCAACCCTTTGCTCAAGTAATCTACACTGATTTATTTGATGACATCTCCTCTATTGATACCGCTTATAGGATCGTAAGTTTGGTATCAATCTCTAGTATCCACCTTTTTTTTGTATGCTGCCTATGAGATTATAGGTTTCATACCTCCAATCTTTTTCATGTACCTTTCACTATGAGAAGGCCTCCTTATATAACCTTGGAGAGGCTCAACCACTTGAGATATATTTGGGATAAGTTGAGGATTCCTCTCCTTCAGTTGAGGATCTTCCCTAAGATCATGCCTTGACCCAAGATTCGAACCCACCTACCTTAAGATATTGAGGGGATTGTCCCTTGATTTCCTTCAAGAAACCAAAAATTCACTCAGAAAGGGTAGCGCTCCCCCAAAAGGGTGCACAAGGAACTCAAACACTCCCCCAAAGAGGCCCAAGGAGTGCTAGCACTCCCTGACAGTGGCTAGGGGAGAGCTCCTCTCCAAAATCCATTTTTGAGTGGTTTTTCCAATGGCAAAAGGCTTGTACTTCTTGTCAACTGATTTCTCTTCTTCAAAACTAGTCTTTGAGGTGTTTTAAGTGTCCCTATGATGTCATTAGAGGCACGACATAGGCAAGGTTTTAGTATGATGTTTTTGACACTTGCAACACTTGTGGTCAAGATGCGACACTTGCGGACAGGATGCGACACTTACAACACTTGTAATGACGACACTTGCAACATTATTGAAGTGAGTAATTTTGAGGTGTAACAGATTTCCCCCCAAAGTATGAAGTTAGAAGATGTGATGACTGAAGTACTTTGTAGAATTTTTCGAGCAAGGGTATGGACACAGAGAGGCTGGAAAAAGCTGCACACAACCATCAAACAAATATTATGACATGTTTCAAACCCAAGGTAGACATACCTATGCTGGAGTGATAAAGACTTTTTAGGTATGGCCACCATAAAATACACTGCAGATCCATAATTATATTGATAAAAGGTATAGCCACTGAAGATACAATGTGGATCTATACTCCTATTACCCGAACTGATCGTAGCCACGAAGAATACATAGTGGATCTACGAGATGACAAGACATAGCCATGACCAATACAAAGTGGATCTATGTAACAATATATGTGTCATAGTTCAAAAGAACTCCTTTGCAACCTGGGCAAAGTATGCATAAGAGTGATAACTCAAACTAGGGTCTTCTTATCGATCTCGATGTAGTACGAATCTAACCATGTGAATAGATGTCCCGATGTTGAACATGAAAGAAACCACCTAATTACCGTTCAATGATGTAAACCGTTAACAAGCACGAGGGAGATCACGATTGATGTCAATGATTCCCAAGGTACTCTAGTACATTCCAATGAATGTGAATGGATGAGTTGAAGTCAAACATCTATGGAATCATCTGATCAGAGGTCAATGATGTAAACCCACTGTCGGACACGAGGAGGCCTGCCATTGAGGCATGCAGGTCCCAAAGTACTAACTGGTTTCTAAGTCTTGTTCCTGGATAATGAGTTGAAGTCGACATGAATAGACTCGTCGAAGGAGGGACTTAATGTATCCCCCATCAATGACACGAAATTGACACAGAGATGTAATTGGTAGATCAAATGAACATGGACTAACACGGGTATTGAAATAGGATATTTGTGATGGTTGACTCTCGAGGCAGATACTTCCCTTGAACACTGAGTCACATTAGTAGAAACATGACATGGACCAAAATTTGATAATGCAGTGGATGTCGTGACTTTTGTCAGGTGACCCAAAGGAGTAAAAGAAACTTAGAGAATTGGCTCAGTGCAGAGTTTCAATGGATTAAAATGCGTGCAAAGACAAAGTGCCATGTTCAAGGGCGACCGTAAGAGTTACTGGTAGTGTTCTCAAAACTACTTGACTTGCTTCCTTCAATTCCCCCCCCCCCCATCCAGATAGATGAGTACCTCTTTTTAATTTAACGAGCTCGAGGAGGGTAACACATGCTCGATATGACTCACCTTTGGTAAGTCCCTATTCCTTTGTTTAGCGAACTGGAAGAAGTAAGGGTTCCGTCCCATATGGGCCCTTCAATGTATGATTGTTTAACGATTCCAGAGAAGGTAAACTCGATGGTTTTTCATATTTAGAGAGTTTGAAAACAACTTAAAGACAACTCCAATATTGTCCTTTTTCATAATATTAGTCTTACGAGGCCTAAAAAGAGATAAATTATCACTCAAAAGATGCCCTTTCAAACCTTTTAATGAGTGGGAAAGGAAGCAAGATCACTCGACAATCTTTTCATGTTTAGAGATTCTGAGAAGAGCTTAAAAATGACTCCAAGGGGTTCCTTTTTCGTATATCCATGCGAGTCCAAAAAAGTGATAAATTTATACTCGGTTACATTCTCATGTTTGTTCGAGCACGAGAAAGAACAAAGACTAAGTTCGGTATGCCCCCAACTTGAAAAAGCTAGTGGTTTAACTCCAAAATGATCATCAAAGGTTGGAGACATGTCGTCCAAGCTTCAATTCAGTCACCGACTTTGAGGTTGGCACCAATTTCTCTACTAGATGAAGAAAAAGGATAAGGGTGTATGAAAAGAAGGTTCACAAGAGGTGACTATTTCATTTTTTAATGAGCTTGACATAGAAAAAGAACTATGCTGAGGGATCCGGGTTCAATCCCTAGATTTCTGTTTCATTTTTTAACGAGCTTGCTACAGAGAGGAAAACTATGCTCAAAGATTTTTTTTATTTTTTAACGAGCTTGCCATAGAGAAGACAAACTGTTCTTGTGACCTCTATTTCATTTTTTAATGAGCTTGCCACAGAAGAGAGAAACTATGCTCGTGACCTCTGTTTCATTTTTTAATGAGCTTGCCACAGAGAAGAGAAATTGTGCTCATGGAATCTTCTTGATCATGGTTTCCAAGAGAATAACGCTCTGGAAGGACACCATGTCAAGGGACAAAACTCGGTCATGGCTTCCAAGAGATCTTCACTGGATGGAAGAAAATCACTCTGGAAGGAACACATGCCGAGGGCCGTGACAGGGGTAAGGAGATCAAGCTCTAATAGCCCTACCGAAGAGATCACCATGTCAACTACCGGATCCAAATCATCAGAAGTTGAAGTCATGGGAGACATTGCCACATAATTGACATGTGGCAGGGACGATACTGTCTTCATATAAGAACCATTTAGGGAGGTAATCTAGTCAGGACCAATGAATGAAAGTTGATCAATAGTCACCATTCTTCCATCATGTGGGAAAGATATCACACGAAAAAGAGTGGACACAATAGCTTTCATGGAATAGACATAATCCTGCCCAAGGAGTAAAGAGAAATCCAAAGGGTCTTGGACTACCATGACATCAATAAAGACATTTTTCCCTCCCAAAGTTACGGGAAACTGAGGAAGGGTCCCTAAAGGTTGACTAGTTATTCTGTTAAAAGCTAACATATTTTGTGTAATCGACGCAAGCTGAGGACAACCGAAAGAATGCCAAGCAACAGAGGACAAAATACTAATGGACGCACCTTCATCTATCAACGTTTGAGGAACGTCCCAACCACAAACCTGTACTATAATCTGGAAAGGAATGTGAGAGGGAATACGAGGTCTAGTTAGCACACCCCAATCAAAAAGGATGGCCTCATTTCTTGGAGGGGGTTTCACGAGAAAAGGAGGAATGCCCCCCAACACGGTAGATTTTGTATCAATGAGAAAAACATTGGCAGTATCAGGTTTACTCTCTAGAGGGAGAGTAGGATCGACTGATGATGGGATCAGATCGACCATGATGGCACTCTTTATAGGAAGGGTGGGATTGACCAATGATGTAACCAGAGATGTCACTTTGGCACTCTTTGAATGAAGGGTGGGATTGACCAAGGAAGGGACTAGATCAACCACGTTGGCACTCTTCAAAGGAGGAGTGGGATTAACCGATGATGGGATCAGATTGACCACTTTGGCAATCTTCGGATGAAGGGTGGGACTAATTGAGGAAGGAACTGGATCAATCACTTAGGTTTCACTTTTCAAAGGAAAAGTGGGGCTGATCGAGGAAGGGACTAGATCAGTCACTTTGGTGAGTGGTTCAACTGAGGATGAAACTAGATTGACCACCTGATCAACCAGATTGACCGAAGATGGAACCAGATTGACCAATCCATCAACTAACGATGGGTTGGGAGAAAGATTACAATAACCTTTTGCAAGTTGAAGTTTTTCCAAAAGAGAATAAGCCTCATCCATATGAGGACAAAGGTGAGAATAATGATCACCTTTGCATAGCATATAAGGAAATTTGACAGTTGTCTTCTTCTTACCAACCTTGACATCACTAGTTGATGGGGTATTATCAACATGTCTAGCAGAGGCCGATGACATGGAGGACCACATTTCTAAGACCTTGGGAATACCAGGGCAATCCCTCAGAAAGTGGTCACCCTTACAAAGACTGCAAGGGAATTTGGGTTTCAGATTCTTCATTTTAATCTTGTTGACCTCATCAACACTCTCAGTACTATTAGTAGTAGTTGGCTTCTTGGATCCAACATCTGATTTTGTTGGAGCCTTGGTCCTTTTCGGGCTCTTCTTCTTCTTCTCTTTTTGTTTCTTCTTCTTTTGATCAACCTGGTTACTTGATTTAGAGATTTAACTAGGCGAATAAGGAGAAAGGGAAGGATAATTAATGGGTGAAGAAGGTGAAAAGTCGACATGAGGTTGATGTGTGGGTGGCATACTGACATCTAAAGTATTATGTGCAGTCAAAACATTGGGGGAATTCGAGATCACCGGAGTGGGGAACAACCAAACCGGTAATCTGATGGTGAGTCCTGAAAGACTCAGTGTGGAAATGTACAGAGGACCAAAGTTTCCAAACGAAGGAAAGGTGTAAGGTTCCCCGGGACAAGGGGTCCCTCCATTGGTACTCTCGGGATTTGATGCCATTAACACTGAATCGACCTAAGGTCCACTAAGTAATACAAACAACACACGCTATGAATCCAAGAAACAAAAAATCAAACAAACCTTCCTACAATGAAACTACGAGTTGGTGATGAAATCCAACATCGCGAGATCAAAATAGGAAGGGGTGGGGATAGAGAGGGTGGATCAGTTACATTGGCGACCTGCTTAACGGACTTACATCTTGGTGCAATATTCCACACAGTAATTGTGGATTTACCCTCCAAGGAGCACGAGTGAGTTTGACCAACGTCTGTTCCAGGTACAGTGAGACTTCCTTTCACCGTCACCTTGTGTGAGACCCTAAAGATTATGGCTACTAAGGTCACCAACTTGTAGTCAACCCCTAGGTGGGTACAGTCGACAGTCCAGTTGGAACGTATGGGCAGGATAACAAGTCCGAAATCAACTCGAGAAGCTCCCACACATAATCATGGGTATACCTTCAAGTGACCCCCAAAATACGATTCGACTACTACAAACGGTTGAACCATGGAAAGAAAATCTCCATAACTCTCCCGAACGTGACCTCGTGTGTAACCCTTGTGTGAGAGGGGGATCCTAGAAATCCTATACGACAATTGGATTTTCTCTCCCTATCACAATATGCTAAGTTTGTTTGATAGCTTTGGAAAGTTACCCTTTCAACCTATTCCAAAGCCCTAAACCTTAAACTAATGTAGGTTTGCTAACAAAGATGTAAAAAGTATGATAAATTTTAGTTAAGAGTTGATTTTAGTGGCTATTGTTTACTCAGAGGTGTATGCGAGTGAAAACTTATGATATTGTGACTTAGTTCCCAAAACATGCATAAGAAATGATAAGAAGTCTTTTCTTTCAATGAATGTCTAGATAAGGGGAGGAGGAGGATTTTCCTTTCACTTTCAAACACTAGGTTGCAATAACCTCATGTAATAGTCCTCAATAAGGAATCCGATGCAATGCTAAAATGTTTATATGTGACTGATAACCAATAGATGTAAAGCTTCCTATGCTAATCGGACTTCAAGAGTTGTGAGATTTAAGCAATCTGGAAGCAAACTTCACATAAACCAAAAGACACCCTTGTTGTGATCAAACAAGAAACAAAAAGCCAAAAACTCAAAAGGAAGGAAAAATAGCTTGCACAATATGACTCAAAGATTAGAAAGAAAAGTACAAAATACCTTTGAAACTCCTTACAAAGTTTTCACTTATTTAGATAAACGAGAAGAAAATGATAAATTGACTCCAAATCGTGAAGGACAAAGAGTTATTGCAAAGTAAGGACAAATGTCATAAAATACAAACAAAAAGAGATCAATCCTTATAAATCAGAGTATTGAAGTCCAAGATAAAGATAAACTGAAATGATAAGACCCCTGGGTAAGTGCTAAAAGAAAAAATTGAACTCAGAAATTGAAAACTTAGAAGATTTTCCATAGAAAGGGGGTAGCGCTCTGGTGTAAGGGGTACCAGAGCGCTCCAACACTCTGTGTAATAAAAATAGGGAGTGTTGGCACTTTGATAACAAGGGCAGGGGAGCGCTCTGCTTCAAAAGATCAGAAAAATGCCCAGAAACTCAAAAAATCAAGGAAATTCAGTCAATCAACTTGATTTTGATGAAATCAAGAACCAAACAATTAGTTCTAAGAATAAAAAACAATATGTATAAGGTCAAAACAATGGGCAAAGGGAAAAAACAAGATCTGGGAAAGGAAGAAAAAATCAAAGCTCCTCCCCAATGGAGTCGCCAATTTTTGTTACAGGTGAATCCTCCCGTAGACGAGCGTATTCCCTCTTGGTCTTTAGAATCCTAAGGCCAAGAAAGAAAAGTTCTTAACATGGACACGACAATCCTTTTATATCTATTCAATCTAACATATGAAAGAGGAGAAGAAAGATATGTACCTTATTAACGACGTTTTTCCTTGCAAAGTCCAGGCCGAGCTTCGATTTTGAGCTCCTTGATAGGTCCTGTAAAACAAACAAAGGTACAAAGCACTTCCTACTCTACTGAGATTATCTCAAATATAGATCCATCTACTGCATACAAAATCATGTGGAACAGGCATAAGTTTGAAAGAAACAGGCCAAGCATTGATTATTAATGAGAACAAGTAAAAGTACTTACAATCCTTTGATGAAGGTGCAACAACTTTTTCCATTTCTCCTTGTCCAACCCCTTTGCTCAAGTAATCTACACTGATTGATTTGATGAAATCTCCTTTGTTGATACCACTTATAGGATCATAAGTTTTGTATCAATCTCTAGTCTCCACCTTTTTTCTGCATGTTGCCTATGAGATCATAGGTTTCATACCTCCAATATTTTTCATGTACCTTTCACCATGAGAAGGCCTCCTTATATAACCTTGGAGAGGCTCAACCACTTGAGAGATATTTGGGATAAGTTGAGGATTCCTCTCTTTCAGTTGAGGATCTTCCCTAAGATCATGCCTTGACCCAAGATTCGAACCCAACTACCTTCAGATATTGAGGGGATTGTCCCTTGATGTCCTCCAACAAACCAAAAATTCAGTTAGAAAGGGTAGATCTCCCCAAAAATGGTGCACTAGGTGCTAAAACACTCCCACAAAGAGGCCCAAGGAGTGCTAGCACTCCCTGATAGTGGGTAGGGGAGCGCTCCTCTCCAAAATCCATTTTTGACTGGTTTTTCCAATGGAAATAGGCTTGTACTTCTTGTCAACTGATTTCTCTTCTTCAAAACTAGTCTTTGAGGTGTCTTAAGTGTCCCTATGATGTCTTTAGAGGAACGACATAGGAAAGGTGGCAGTATGATGTTTGTGACACTTGCAACACTTGTGGTCAATATGCAACACTTGCAGACAAGATGCGACACTTACAACACTTGTAATCACGTTACTTGTGACACTATTGAAGTGAGTAATTTTGAGGTGTAACACAGGGGTACCTCTGCACTACCATGTCAAGAACCCCATCGATCTGACCCACGACGCATCGCTTCCCAATGGGCTAGTCTATCTTTTCTCTATGTTAGAGAATGAGGATATCAAGTGATAGATCCAAGAAGTGATCCACAAGGGGCACATCCATCCCAGCTCATCACCTTGTGGGTGCCTAATCGTTATGGTACATAAGAAAGATGGAACCTGGCGACTCTGCATTAGTTACCAGGATTTGAATAAAATCACAGCCAGAAACCGATACCCGATTCCTCGAATCGATGACCTCCTTGATCAACTAATGGGGGCCAAATACTTCACTAAGATTGATATGAAGTCTGGCTACCACCAGGTCTCGATAGAACTGACAGATATATGGAAAACCACCTTCAAGCCAAAGCAAGGCCTTTTTGAATGGTTGGTCATTCCCTTTGGTTTAACAAATTATCCAACCACTTTCATGAAGATGATGGACGATATCCTGCGACTATTCACCAATAATTTTGTAGTGGTGTATCTGGATGACATTCTCATTTACAGCAAGACTTGGGCGGAACACTTGCAGCATATTCATCAGTTTTTGCACACCCTGCGACAACACAAGATATATGCCAACTTGGAAAAATTCTCCTTTGGCATGGACAGGTTCCATTACCTGGGCTACATCATTGATCAACATGGCGTACACATGGATCCAACCAAGTTCCAAGTCATCCGTGACTGGCCAGCCCCAACCACACTCACTGGTCTTCAAATATTCTTGGGCCTTTCCAATTTCTACCGCAGGTTCATGTTGGGATTCTCCCATATTGCATGGGCCCTAAGCCAAATAACTAGGGGTGGTGGTAAGGGAAAATTTGCGTGGGGTCAGTCCCAACAACAAGCATTTGATGATTTGAAGAAATTATTATGCTCAGCCCCAGTACTTTCACTACCAGACCTGCAACAACCCTTTGAGACCGAGATAGATGCTTCAGACTATGCGGTGGGCACCGTTCTCACTCAGCATGACCACCTCATGGACTATCATAGTGACACCCTATCAGATGATGTCCATAAGTACCCTAATTCGACAAAGAAATGTACTCCATTGTGAAAGCATGTCACTAGTGGATAAATTACATTCTTGGGAAGGAGATAGGCATCCACACTGATCATAAGCCATTGCAGTTCACGCAGACACAAGGAAGATTACATAATGATCGCCATCAAAAGTGGTCCACATACTTGCAACAATTCCACCTCAACATCAAGTATATAACACGAAGCGCCAATCGCGTCACTGATTGCCTCAGTAGATCGCCAGTCGCGGCCATGAGACCTCTAGATGCCCCCAACTCTATGAGATAGAACCAGACTTCACCACCACCTACCAAATGTTGGGTGCAAATGAAGTTGTCGATAATTTCCATCTTCAGGATGGGTTGTTGTGTCGTTTGGGCCATATCTATGTTCCATCAAGTGAGTGAAAAAATCTGATCTGGGAAGCCCACTATAGTCGGGTGGCAGGACACTTCGGAGTCGAAAAAATAGTGGCGATGCTACAAAAAAAATTCTACTGACCGAAACTTCGATAGGTGGTCAGAAAGTATATCAGGTCCTGCACTTCCTATGCTATTGCGAAACCGACCACTAAGAAATAGGGCATGTACAACCCTCTTCCTACTCCTGACAGGTCGTGGGAATCTATCTCAATGGACTACATGTTGGGCCTCCCGTCCACCAAGCGGGGAAATGACTGTGTTTTTGTGGTTGTTGATCTCTTTTGTAAGATGGTGATTCTGGTTGCCTGCAAGAAGAACATCACAACATAGGCCACTACCAAGCTCTTCTTTGAACGAGTTTGGGTACATTTTGGAATCCCACAAAACATTGTCTCAGATCAGAACAGTCGATTTCTCAGCGCATTCTGGTCGAGCCTCTGGTCACTGCTGGACACCAAGCTCACCAAATCCATGGCCTTCCACCCCTAGACAGATGGCCAAACTGAGGTCGTAAATTGAATGATTCTTCATATCCTTCGCATGTATAATTCAAATCAGCCTCGCACATGGAATGAGAGCCATCCCTATGTCCAACATAGCTACAACTGAGCCCTGCATATCTGAACCGACCACAACCCCTTTCAGGTGGGGTTGGGATTCCAACCATTGGGTCCCATAGATGTTTCACTTCCCCTTGCGGTCACCTTGACCGACTCATCTCCTGATCCAATTGAAGATGACAAAGCCACCTAGTTCATTGAGAGGATCGATCACATCTTCTAGTAGGTTCAAGATATCTTATAGAATTCCAATGACAAGTACAAGCAATGCCATGATCAACACCGGGTGCCACATAAGTTTTAGGTGGGTGACAAAGTTTGGTTGCACTTCCAGAAAGAACACCTTACAGGAACCCATTGAAAGCTTCTCCCACTCCGTTATGGGCCATACACCATCACCAAGGATGTGGGGGATAATTCTTTTGCACTCAACATTTCTCCTTTCCTTGTCCTACACCCAGTGTTAAACTTGGATCTCCTTTGCTCTTATTTCCCACCATTATTGGAGACCTCAGACGTAGCAGAACAGCTGGCACCAACAGAGCTCAACCCCGACTACATACAACAGGAATCCAGTGATCATATTTTGGACACACAAATCAAGGGAACTTGATAACAAATGATCCAATTTTATTGAGTCGTTAAAGCAGGGTAGTTCCTGCACCAAGGCAAGTGGCTCACCCGGGGCCAAATTCAACAAAAATTTCCTCATATGATGGGGGAAATCAATGCAATTGAGAAAATTGCTTCCTAATGAGGGAGGATTGATTCAGGTGGATATCAGTGGCCACCCACCTTTTCCAACTGGCTCAACATAGTTTTCTGGCAATTTTCGCAATTTACTATTTTTAGCAGTTTTAACTTCTGGGGCCATTTTGAGGGCCTAAATGAAGGCATTTCAGGATCGATATTATCAATGATAGCCAAAGGAATTATTTATCCTCCAACATGAATCTCCTTGACGATACCTTTCCAATGGGCTATCACACGCCTAAAACGGAGATCATATGCAAAAGTTACGACCTCGGGAAGTTGATGTACTAACTTACACAAATGAGGCCCACATGACTTTTGGTGCTTCATCTCCTAGGGTAAGGTTTTTGGATGTCTAGGGTTTTTTGAATTCCTATTTATTGTAAAAATTCCTTCAGAACCTCATTGTAATCATATTCTTGTTAATGAGCATAGCTGTCACATCTCTTCTCAGAGATAAGCAACCACCGTCCCAGCAAGCTTGCTTCCACTGCATTTTACAGTTTCAACTTATTTCCTTACTGAATAGAAACCCAGTTTTACTCTATCTCTGTTATTTTATGTTAATCACCTCTTCATAATCTGTATTCATTTTGTTCTTCTCATAAAATATGGATCAGTGGTATCAGAGCGGTCTTCTCCTTGTCCTCTTAATGCATGTCCCCAAGGATGTTGGAGTACAAAGCGTTGGGTCTCGAGATTGTTTTGATTGAGGAAAAAAGATCTTGCAGGCCCAAGCGACCTCTCATGGCAGGAGAAAATAAAGATGAAGGGACAGGAGATCCTTTCAAACTATTGATTGAGGAATCCCTCGCTCAATTGTTGGCCCTTGACCAAGTTTTGAGGATCCTTGGTCATGTTTGACCTATTTTTGGGACTTCGACGGGTTGTTGAAGGCGAAGTGCAAGACAAAGTAGAGATTGCGGGATCTCAACCCTTTTTAGGGATTTTTGGGTTTCGGGCTTATGTAATGGGTATGGGAATGTCATCCCATGGGTTTACCAATGCTTAGGCCTATTTTATATGTAAAAATAGATGCTAAGGAGACGCAATGAGTATGAATGGATAAGTTCCCTTTGGCTAGATGCAAGTGATGGTTGTAGTCCAATCTATGTGATTGAAAATTCTAAGTGATAAGTGGAGATTTCTATTGTGCATACTATGTGAGACTTGCAGAGCTAAGTGAAACTCATTGTAAGAGACTGTGGAAGGATGTGTGCTTAGATCTACTCATGGAAGGAGGATCTAGCGAGCTGCGCAGATCCCCTATCCTTTGTAGAGTAGGGTTTTTGAGGCTTTGTGCCTATAACTGATTGAAGAATATAATAAAGAAGAGAAAGAGTTGGTGGACATAGCCCCAGGGTGGGGGTGAACCACGTACATGTTGTGTTTCTATGATTTGTGCGATGTATTGATGTGCTTATGTGTTTACTTGCTTAGTGCTTTAATATAGATGAATGATAGATAGATCTGTTGATGATTAGTGCTTAATAGTATGGATGGATGTTAGATATGACTTATGTACATATGCTTAGTGCTTAAATACCTTAGATATGAATTAATACTATGATACTCTGTAATTAGGGTTTAACTGCACTGTAATTAGTTCTAGATATTGATGAATGTTAACTACTCAGTGCTCTGTTAAGTGTTATAATCACAAATTTGTGTCCCAGCTAAAGTTGCAAACATCTGAGTCCTACAACCACCCATGCCTCTACCTCCGGTGAGACTTCATCTGCTTCACAGGTGTTGTTGAAAGGGCCGGTAGTTAGGGTTTTGTTGGTGTGCTTTTGTAGCGTTGAACCCTGGGTCTACCACTGTGCCAAAAAATGGTTCCGTTGTTGGGACCTGAAACTATGATTTGTGCGAATATCTGACCTAAAATTGTGAAATATATGTGCGTCGATATATCGCTCTTTTGCGCAGTATTCTACTTGATCTGTGAAGCTCTGTGCCAAGAAGGGTTAGATCTGAAGAAAAGAGGTAAGATCTGCAAGCTCTATGCTCTGATAAAGGTAAGAATAGTGAAAAGTTTTAGATCTGGAAGCTTTGTGCTCTGCTGAAGATAAGATTAGCAGAAATTTTTGTTTCTAAAGTATGGATCTAGGTATGTTTGATAAGATTTTTCCTATCTTGAAAACTAGGGCACTAATAGATGAAAGAAGATTTGATATGAGTATATCTGATAAGAATAGTGAAATATATGTTATACCTATGCATAAAGAGAATTTTTGGACTAGCAAATGGATGTAGGATCCTAGAAATATTTTTTTACAGGTTGGCTACCATGCTCCTAGTGAGCAATATAGGAAAGGTTGGGGATCATTTAAGAGAAAGAGAGAATTAACTCTTTGTTATAGTTGTAGAAAACCATGACATCTTGCTAAGGAATTCCCTAGAAGAAGACCTAGTTGCCTATGTTGCAAAGCTATGGACCATGAAGCTTTGGATTGCCCTAGAATGATTGCTAAGGTTGAAAGGATGAATATGAGACAGGGAGATCATGAGAAAGATCAAGCAACTGAGATTATGATAGAACCCCAGAAAGAATAACAAAAAATATTGCTACAGATGAAAGAAACCCTGAATGACCATCAACATATAAGCTTATCAGATATATTCAAATAAAAAGAATGCATTGAAGTGAGAATAGGAGACTTTGACATTGAATGTGTTCTAGATGAGGAAAAACAGGTGAATATTATGACAGAAATAACTTGGGAAATTCTAGGAAATCCTGTTATGATTCCCTCATTGGGAGGAATAGGATTATTCAGAGGAAAATTGATAACCCTATGTGGAAGACTTACCCAGATATCTATGAGTGCTCATGGAACTTCGACGGAGGAAGAATTTGAAGTTGTCAAATTTATTGAGAACAACGCTCCATTTTCTATGTTACTAGGAAAACCTTGGATTGAAGGATATCGAGATAGAAGGAAAGAAGAAGAAACCTTAGAGAAGAAGAAGCGAGAGCTAAAATATTTCATGACTAGGAGGATCACACACTTGATTGAATAACAACAAAACTAAGCGAATCTATTTAAAACCAGAGACTTGGATGTCAAAGTGAGAAGAACATAAGAATATTTGCAGAAGACTGAAGTACCTATCCTAGATAGAGAAGAAGTATTACCCTTGATTTCTAGGAAGAATATCAACAACACGAAGTTACTCTACCAAAAGAAGGTAAGAATCAAAATGGAAAAAGGAATTCCAAGACGAAGCTCACCGGAAAGAAGGTTAGAAAACTAAGTAAGAAGAGAGCTAAAATTGAAAAGTTATAGAAGGTTCCAGAGGGAAATTCGCAGAAGGAAAATTTGCAAAATTGGAACTTCGTTGGGATATCAGAATTGCGTCACATGGCACTTCGCCATGGCGATGCAATATAGCCATTGGGGACAGTATAACCGTTAGACTGAGGACCTGAACGGGTAGAAAGGAATTTATTATTAGAAAGTTCACCACCAGACCATTAGGACCGTGCCATAATGGATAGAAATGAGTTAATGAAGGATTCTCACCCATTGCAAGAGATCTGTTGCCAATTTATCTATTTATCCCATCACGCCATGCAATGAGAATAATTTTTCTAATCGTGAATCTAAGCCCCCAGACTAGTTGATTTCACACAGTGATCATCACGCTATCACCATCTATCCTGTTGCATTGAATAGTTACTCTTTGAACTCGAGATATTCAACCAGGAGTGTGCATGTCAGACGAGCTTAGCGTTGCAGAGAAAATTGTCAAAGAATTTCTCATTGAACTAATGACTGAAAGAGTAATGTCTGAAAAAGAAATGTCTGCAAGTATTCAAGAGTCATCGATGAGAGGAGTGCAAGCGTCTTCGTCGACTACTCCTAGAGCCGGATCATCCCGACCATCAGCGAAAAAGAGAACCAAACACAGAGATGACCTAGCAAATGCAAACCTGATCTCGACCATATTTCCTGATTACATCCTGCCTTTGGATGACGCTGTGAGTAGAGATAGTGTGCCAAGATATTTCGAGTACTCCATGGTTACTGCATACCTCCCGAAGGGGATACGTGTAGTTCGTGCGTAGCAGGACAAGATCACAGCGTTAAAGTTCAGTGACTTCAACCTCGGAGATCACAAGAACTATAGAATGCTCGCCCCATACAAATACTTGACCAAGATGAGGGGGAAGAACTCAAAGATAATACCCCAACCATGGACGATGAACCTTGCATAGTCCACCCTATTAAATGTAATGAGAATCCCACACTTTGGAAGGCACCAGGAATTCAATGCCCGTGTCAAGTTATTGCTTTCATGTTTCCATGGTGACTAGTTATGGCTAGACTGTCATATTATAGTCGATCTAATGTTGACCCATAGGATCACCAGATTAAGTATGCAAGGACCTAACCCACATAAGTTCTATCCAAGAAAAGACATAGATTGTGCACTAGCACAAAAGATCAAAGATACATACGACAATGTTGAAAAGGAGAGTTGAGGCTACAAGGTAGCCTCCATTTAGAATGGTGCAGTGCGCCTAGCCTTCCAGTTAATAGTCAGAAAGTTAGTAAGGAAAAACATACCTACGCAATTCATAGGCTTTGTCGTTGATCTCGCAGGGAAGTGCGTGGAAGGCCTGCAGATGAACTGGGTGAAGTACCTAGTTAATCAGCTGGAAATAGACTGTCGTGAAGCACAGGATCAGGGCTACGAGTTTCACTTTAGCTGGCTCCTGATCCTGATTTCCTTTGTTACCTGGGAGATGCCGAAAGGTGCGGCCTTTCTAGATATTGAACTGTTCGAACCTCTTACTGTGAATTTCACCACACTCTAGTACTCGAGTGATATGAACAAACAATGGTAGTCGAACGTTGTTTTTCACACATATTACCTTTAGCGGAAGAGAGCCATCGAAGGTAAACCTTGCATGACCCTGAACACCCTATAGAGGTTCCAACCCCTGATTAAGTTCTGCACAGACCAACACTTCATATACATAACAACATGAGCTTATGAACATAAGGAGAAACTTCAGTCGTACTAACAAACTCACGGAAGAAGACTTGGAGGAGATCACTAAGGACTGGTCCACATACCTCCTTATTCCCACAGACACTACAGAGATGTTTGGCCCTGACAACCCAGAGACCATGCATAAAGAACATGATACACCCAGGCCCAACAAAACGAAGAAGACCAAAGAGGTCCAAGATTTAAGCAACGCCTCAGGAAATACTGGTTCAGTATCACCTAATCGAGGGGGTGATGACAAAGTAGAATAAATAAATTATAAAGGAGATGAACATAATCTAGGTGAAGTAACACCACCAAGAGACAAGGTTGATCCCCTGAAGAAGTGGAAGGTTTATTCCTCGAAACCTTCTTCTCGGAAGAAATCAAAATCCACTGTGACCAAGATGAAGACTATTCTTACTTCCGATGATTTTGACTTCATCATCGCTACTCTAAACGATGCTTCGCTGGAAATCGTGGAGAAACAAGAAGCCAAGCAAGAGGAAATGTATGATAGAATTGAGGTCGAAATATGAGGGGTACAACAAGCCCTTCAGTCCAGTCGCGTAGTCTCCACTGCACCCCTACCATCAGGAGAACCAGAGTTGGGAGATGATCCAACCCAACTCCACCGGCTAGCTGATGCAGTCGAAGCTCGCCTTCATCGTGCTTAAGAAGAAACAAAAAAAATCACCCAAGCCTTGAAGCAAGTGCAAGGCGTAATCATAGAACAACACAGTGTTGTAGAATAGGAGAAGGTTTCTCTAGAGAAAAAGTTTGAAGAAGAGAAAGTAGAAATGCAACAAGAAAAAGAATAGTTGCTTTCAAAGAAACTTGAAGTGAAGGAAGTAGTCAACAGAGCACTCCGCTCTGTGACAGGCTTAGAGCCAAAAGCAAAATACCGAGTCATGCATCAAGTAGATAATATCATAGAACCTATCCAACAACTACAACAACAAATAGCAGACTTAGAGCTCCGTACAGTGCCCAACACCCCGCAGGATGTCAGGGACCAAAGAGAAGCAACTGCTCGAAGCACAATTGAGAGAATCAAATCTCTCATCATGGAATGAAAGAAAGTCACTGATCGCAGTGCCTAGACCTATGAGAAATTCACTGAGAATCCAAAACTGAAGGCATTAGAGTTGCAACTCCAAGAGGCAAAGTATCAAGTAGAAACAATACAGGTGCAGTTGAAGCCCCTGTCAGCTGTGGAAAGAATGAAGCGATCCCAGGAGCAACGAACTTCCCAGTAGCAGGTCCACACTATCCAGATGAAATTCATGGAAGTGACTCAGAGGCTCCAACCTATATAGGATAAGGCTTACCAACTATTCATAGAGATCGAAGGCCAAGGAGTGGAACTGGAGAAATTCGTCACTGCAGCTGAACAATGCCTAGAGGGACTTGTCAACGAAGCAGTCATACAAGAGTTCGTTGAGTAGGAGGTCATGGCACAACAAAAAGTCGAAGAATATCGAGCCAAGATCGAGGCTTTTGAATAATAACTAGTCAGATCAGAGTGACTCGAGACGAGTCACAGGTGAGTGTTAGGGGCCTGTTGGCCCTTGACCAAGTTTTGAGGATCCTTGGTCATGTTTGACTAATTTTTGGGACTTCGATAGGATGTTGAAGGTGGAGCGCAAGATGAAGTAGAGATCACGGGATCTCAACCCTTTTTTAGGGTTTTTTGGGTTTTGGGCTTATGTAACGGGTATGGGAATGTCGACACATGGGTTTACCCATGCTTAGGCCTATTTTATATGTATAAATAGATGCTAAGGCAATGTAGTGAGTATGAATGGATAAGTACCCTTTGGCTAGATGCAAGTGATGGTTGTAGTCCAATCTATGTGATTGACAATGCTAAGTGCTAAGTGGAGATTTCTATTGTGCATACTATGTGAGACTTGCAGAGCTAAGTGCAAGTCATTGTAAGAGACTGTGGAAGGATGTGTGCTTAGATCTAATCGGGGAAGGAGGATCTAGTGAGCTACGCAGATCCCCTACCCTCTGCGGAGTAGGGTTTTTGAGGCTCTGTGCCTGTAACTGATTGAAGAAGCTAATAAAGAAGACAAAGAGTTGGTGGACGTAGCCCCAGGGTGGGGGTGAACCACGTACATGTTGTGTTTCTATGCTTTGTGCGATGTATTGATGTGCTTATGTGTTTACTTGCTTAGTTATTTAATATAGATGAATGATAGATAGATCTGATTATGATTAGTGCTTAATAGTATGGATGGATGTTAGATCTGACTTATGTACATATGTTTAGTGCTTAGAAACCTTAGATCTGAATTAATACTGTGATACTCTGTAATTAGGGTTTAACTGTGCTATAACTAGTTCTTGATATTGATGAATGTTAACTACTGAGTGCTCCATTAAGTGTTAGAATCACAAATCAGTGTCACAGCTAAGGTTGCAGACATCTGAGTCCTACAACCACCCCTGCCTCTACCTCGGGTGAGACTTCATCTTCTTCGCAGGTGTTGTTGAAAGGGCCGGTAGTTAAGGTTTTGTTGGTGCACTATTGTAGCGTTGAACCCTGGGTCTGCCCTTGTGCTAACAAATGGTTCCATTGTCGAGACCTGAAACTGTGATAGATGGGAACTAAAGAAAAATAATATTTGTGCGAATATCTGACCTGATATTGTAAAATCTCTGTGCATAGATCTATCGCTCTAGTGCACAATATTCTACTTGATCTCTGAAGCTCTGTGCCAAGAAGGGTCAGATCTGAAGAAAAGAGGTAAGATCTGCAAGCTCTGTGCTCTGATAAAGGTAAGAATAGTGAAAAGTTTTAGATCTGGAAGCTTTTTGCTCTGCTAAAGATAAGATTAGTAGAAATTTTTGTTTCTAAAGTATGGATCTAGGTATGTTTGATAATATTTTTCCTCACTTGAAAACTAGGGCACTGATAGATGAAAGAAGATTTGATATGAGTAGATCTGATAAGAATAGTGAAAGATATGTGTTACACCTCAATATTGCTCACTTTGATAAGTGTCGTAAGTGTCGCATGATCCTCTCGATTGTCGCAAGTGTCGCATGTCATTCACAAGTGTTGCAAACATCAAACAAAGAATATTGTCATTATGACGACACTAAAGAGACATCTATAATAGCTCAGACACTTGGTTTGAAGGAGGAAGAATGATTAACTGGAGTCAAGGAACTTTTATCACCTGAGAAGATCTCTTAAACAAAGGTTTTGAAGGGGAGTGCTCCCCTAGATCAGCCTTAGGAGCGCTAGCACTCCCCTATAAGGTCTTAGGGAGCGTTATAACGCTCCTTTGCCCCTCAAGAGGAGCGCTATCCATATTTGGAGCGTTAGCGCCCCCCTCAAGCTTCCTAGGGAGCGCTATAGTGCCCTGATGCCCCTTTTGAAGGAGTGTTGCCTAATCTGAGGCAGTAGTTGGCCCGTTGAGGAGAATAAGGGGAGGATCTTTCAAGTTTAGAAGGAAGTTGCATTCGAATTCTTAGTTCCATCAGGAGATCCCTGATCCAAGGAGGGAATTCCTCAACTTGTTCTAAAGATAACTCAAGAGGTTAAGCTCCTCTTAACCTATATAAGCAGGCTCTATGATGGTGAAAAGGGGGAATAATTGATAGCATGAAACCTATGATCTCATAGGAAACACACAGTCATTTGAAGGAGAGTGATCAGTGAAGCTTCTATCATCCAGGTTGTGGATCTGTCGAGCAAGGGTTAGACGAAGGGGACTTGACGAAGCTGTTGCATTCGCATCTACGATTGTAAGTACTGCTGTCGTTATTCTCATTAATATGAAACGCTTGGCCTGTTTCTTTCTAGTTTGTGTTTGATTTTACATGAACTTATCATTTATATATAGATCTGTTGTCAAGCTAATATCAATAGAGTAGGGAGTGGTCGTACTTTGTTTGTCTATAGGACTCAGCGAGGAGTGAGAGTTCGGAGCTCGATTCAGAGCATGCAGGGACAAACATCGATTAAAAGGTACCTCTATCATCCTTCCTTCTCAAGTATTAGTTTGTGTAGATCTGAAAGGAAGTTAGTGTCCATGTTAAGAACTTTTTGTCTTAGAGTTAGGGTCTAGCTCTTTGAGTTAATCTACCTGTCCGCAGGGAGATTTTCCTACAACAGAAACTGGAGACTCCACTGGGGAGTCCTCAAATCGAAACTTTTTGTTTTGATTTCTCCTCATAGACCTTGTTTTACCCCTTTATTGTTTCATACCTGGTTCACTCCTCTTTTGATTGATTTCGTCAGCTGATTGGCTCCCTACCCCATCACACTCAACCCACTTGTCAAGGTTGAACTGCAATTTTTGGATTTTTTGACACTTCTAGGAGTTTTTGACCCTAGCGCCCCTGTCCCTGTGTTAATAGAGAACCAACGCTCCCTGAGTGACTTGCACAGAGCGCTATAACGCTCCTTGTCCTTGACATCAGAGTGCCAACCCCTCTTTAGCCAATAAACCTTCCAGAATTGCCTTTTTGAGAGTTTTATCTCTGTGTTTCTCTTGCTAGGTTACCTTGTGATTCAATGCTTCTTCCCTTCCACCCTTGACATCTGTCTTTTTGAAGAACGAACATATTGCTATTTGGATTTTGTAGCCTTCTTCACTATTGTTGTCGAGTTTTTCTGTCATTTGGAGTTTGAAACCCATGCATTGTCTTTCTCTCTTTTTAACTGAGCGAAAAACTCTAGTGAGGGTCATCAAAGGCCTACAGATCTCTTCATTTTGATTTTAGTTAAGATCATTGTTCTTCGACATTCCTTTTGGTGTGAAGTTCTTGGTTTTTCCTTGATTGTTTCTCTTCCTTCGCTTCTTGTTTTGGTTACAATGAGAGGGTGTATTGTTTGTATGATTCTCGCTTGTGTTGGTCTGATTTTCATTCATCCAAGAAGATAATTAGCAAGACGAGCATTAGTTTTGAATTAATCATTATTCATATGCGAACAATAAAGAATTATCTTCATGATTGATTTTTCATATTAGAAGGTATCTCAAAGTTTTAGCACCACATCGGATTTGATTTGAGAAAAATTTGTTTGAGGGCATTCCTTATTAGTGCTTGTTAGTGAAAAGAACTCTCTCTCTCTCTCCCTTAGATAGATGTTCATTGAAAATAAATCAATGCTTATCATCTTTGATGCATTTTTTGGATTAAGTCATAATTCCATTCGTTTCACTTCCATGCACCCCTTTTGAGTAAAGAACAACTATAAAATGGACGCTAATTAAAAATTATCTAGAACTTTTTCTTTTCTAGGATCCTCCACCAATAGTAGACTAGACTTAGTACTTTGGATTAGGCTGTGAGCACAACTCTCCAAAGTTTTCAAAACAAACAGTAGCATCCTGAGTTAGGGAGAGTCAAATCCAATTATCGTATAAGTCTGCCTGGGATCCCCCTCTCAAACAGGGGTTACGCACGAGGTCGCATTCGGGTGAGTTACGGAGATTATCCCTCCGTGGTTTAACTGATTGTGGTGGTCAGATCGTATTATGGGGATCTCTTAAAGGTAAATCCACAATTACTGCGTGGAAGCCTTTTAGTTGATTTCGGGCTGGATACCCTGCTCGTACGTTCGGATCAGACTGTCGACTGTTCCCGCCCAGGGGCTGACTGCGAATTGGTAACCTTAGTGGCCATAATATTTAGGGTCTTACATAAGGTGATAGTGAAGGGAAGTCTCACTGTACCTGGAGCAGACATTGGTCAAAATCACCCGGGCTCCTTGGAGGGTAAATCCTTAATTACTGCGTGGGAGCTTGCACCAAGGCGTAAGTCCGTTAAGCAGGTCGCCATTGTAACTATTCCACCCTATCCCCGCCCCTTCTGGACTTGATCACGCGACGTTGGATTTCATCACCAACTAGTACGGTCATCGAGAGAAGGTCCTGTTTGCTTGGTTGTGATTCTTAGATTCTATTAGCGTATGCTGTTTCTTTTCGGTAGTTGGCCATAGATCTCTTTCACTGACTCTTTTTTACCAACATCAACCCTCCATGCCGTTCGCGGAGGCTACAGGGACTTCCTCCAGAAAATATGGAAGGAAACACCCCTTTACCCCCTCATTCTACGGAGGAATATCCTCAATAGAGAGAGGTTCAAAACACTACAACTCCCCAGGAAGAAGTTCCCACTCCTTTGGAGAATTTTTGGATTGTTTCAGTCTTCGGAAGCTTTCCGCATTCCCGAGGGATATGAACAACGTGTCCTCCAACTGAATCCCGCTGGTGAATTTGTCATCGTCAATCCTTCTGACATCCCAACTGGGTCTCATCAAAACCCTTTAGCCGATGACCCTTTTTGGACCACAGATATTGTTCGAAGTCCACCGCGCATGGTGCGAGATATTTATGGAATAGGGATGGGTGCTGACACACCCATTTCTTACACGGTACCCCTGAACCATTTTACTGGTACCACCATTTTCATGGCTACACCACCCGTTGGTCCGAGCACATCGTCCATTGGCCCAAGGTCTACTCTTCCCCTCCAAACGACCCATTCTACAATAGTCCCTCACATTCCGACTATTCCCGTCGGTAACGCGGTGGTTAATCAAGCTGCGATTGGCACACCTATAACGCCAAGACCTACATCATCACTCCCTTTTGGGTACAGAGCACTAAATACTCCCACTACCACTACTACCCAAGTTGTATCGGGAAGTTCCATACCTATCCAACAACCCGAAGGGATCGGTCTTGGTGGTCCTAATCCGCTCGGTGGAACTGGTCTGTCATTTACGTCTGGTTCTCAAATTCTGAGAACTCTACCTCAAGCTGGGGGGCATCATCCCACAGGAGGACAAATTCCATTTGGGGGGCACCCTCATGCTGTGGGGAAGCATTAATCCGGAGTCCACCATCAACCGCATGGACAAAATGTGCTTGCCACACCTAATCCGTGGAACGTCCCTTTTCCAGGAAACCCACAGTTCTCGGCGGGACACAAATCTCAAACTCCGCAACAACCTCCGTATGGAAAAACCCCAAATCCAGCTTATAATTCTCAAAACCTATCCGGTTATCCTCCACTCACACATACTTCTCAAAACATCTCAAATTCTACATACCCTGGTCACCAACCTCATACAAGAGGTCCCACTAGTTATAATTATCCACATAACCCAGTGATTGGCCCTACTGGTGTCCCCATGCCACACCAACATTACCCATAGGTTAACCGACCACTACCTTTTCTAGCTACCCTGGACCTTCCAGACTTGTCTCGGTTAACGAATGATCCTATTTATCATTCTCTGGTTTGGCCAACTATTCCAGCTAAACTTCCTTCTGATATCCCAAAATTTGACGGAAAGTCAGGAGAAGACCCAAACAACCATGTAATGACTTTCCATTTGTGGTGTTCATCCAACTCCCTCATGGATGATTCTATACGTTTGCGTCTTTTCCAACGAACGCTCACAGGTTTCGCGGCAAAATGGTATATTGAACTACCACACACATCTTTTCACGATTTCAACTCCCTCGCCATGTCCTTCCTAACACATTTCCAACTACCCATTCGATACTAGATGTGTACTGAACTATTAACCTCCCTTCGTCAGACAACTTCCATACATATCTCCGATCATATTCATGAATGGAGATGACGACGAAGGCTAATCAAAGCGGTCATTCCTGACCAATTGTTAGCGGAATGGTTCACTAAATCATTGTTACCCCAGATCGCTCATGATGTTGCCATGGGTGGCGTAGTCACTGAGGAAGAAGCTATTGCTCGAGCTCAGTACTTAGACTTGGTTTATTCACAGTCCAGCACTCTGTACAAGTTGATACCAAATGCTACCCGTGCCACTAACGATCCATCCAAACCATCATTTGCTTCCCACGTGGATGGAGTTATTGGCTCCGTCAAAACCCAATCTACTACCCAGTCGACTGGAACGATTCAGCGACCCACTTTGACGGCTGCTCCCAGCTCGACTGCACCCTCTTATACCCCTCCTCAAACTCAGGTCTCTGAGGTGAATGCAGTCCAATCAACCCCTTCACAACAATCTGGGGGAAAGAATAAAGCGAGAAATAAACCAAAGAAAAACAATAACAATGAACAACCAAAAAATCAAATGCAGACCCCGGCTGCCGGAAAACAACCACAACGAAAACCAAAATTCCCATGTCTCATTTGTGGTGATGATCACTACACCCGAGACTGTCCACATCGCGATGAAGTGGCCAATATTTTCAAGGGAAATTCACAACCCGCTGTGCTTACTCAGCCTTTTCCACAACATCAATCTTTGGTTTCTCAAACCCCCACCGCAGGGGGCAGTTCCAACCAACCCCATGATGAGGCCTCGACAAGTGCCCACATTTACATGTTCAATGGGGTGAATTTAACCACTCGCTCTGCAACATATGACATGCCAGTTAAACCTGATAAACCGAAGACTACTAATGGTTCTGCACTGGACCCGTTACCATATTCCGTTAGCCCTCCATCTGCTATCCCTCCATCTGGGCCACTTCAGATTGAGAAACCTTCTTTTGTCTCCATCTTACGCCCTCCTAAGAGCACCATCCGGAAATCTACCTTCAATCCTAATTCACGGGCTGCCCAAAACTACAACATTGTAGAAGATTTGGCCCAAGCACCGTGTGTTATGTCCGCTTTGGAAGTTCTACAACATTGTCCTAGCCAATGTAGAACGCTCTTAGCTGCTATCGGTGCTTTCGATCCTGAGTCATCGAATAACCTCACGTTTAATATGGATGATCATCAACCACGACTCTCCCAGCAGTTAGATTTTCAAATCGATGTTGTTGTTCACAATCAACAAATCCACTGAACTATCTTAGATGAGGGAGCCTCTACTTGTGTCATGTCCTTAGCTTGTTGGAAAGGCTTAAAATCACCTACCCTTAACAAATCCCCTACGATGTTACGCGCTTTCGATGGGTGAGTTTTTCATCCTAACAGATTATTACAATCCTTAGTCGTTCAGTTGGGTGGCAAAACTGTTACTGTTGATGTCGAGGTGGTCGATGCCCCCCTCGATTATAACCTACTACTCGGAAGAAGTTGGTTCTATGCTATGACTGTCGTCACCTCGTCGGTGTTTTGATGTGTACAATTCCCCCATCAAGGCAAAATTGTCACCATCGATCAACTTGATTTCTGTACACCTGATGCTCGCATCCCTGCTACCAACAACATTCACTTTTTGAGAGACCACCCAGTTACGTATGAAAGCATTGGTGTTGTCTTATTGAAAGATTCTAGCCTTATGGGTACTTTCCCTACACCACTTCCACCTACCGCGCATCATATTTCCGTCGTTAATATGATCTCAACTATGCCTTATCAATCCTTGAAATCATCTGACCCTTGGATTGTACCTAGTCCTCTGGAATTCGATGTGCTTAGTGACACTATGCCACTCAGCCCAGCCGAGGCCGCATACGTAGCTGTTCAATATGCCTCTCCCTCTTCAAACAATTCACATTTATTGGCACCAGATGCCTACTCGATGCCCTCTTGGTTGGATTCCCTGTCGTCCACTGTTGATTACATTTCCAAAATTTTTCCTTCCGACGAATCTATTATGGAAATGCTTAGCATTGACGATCTGCCTTGGGATGATAACCATCACCGATCCTCTTTTCTTCTGCCTTTGGAAGAAATTCACCGAGACATACACTCTGTCTCCCCTCCCGGTGTTGTCGATGCTCCGCAATCTCCCATCCTCATACAAGACACTCTTTCTGAGGGGAATATGGGTAACATCTCTACTACGATCGTTATTGACATTTCGATCAAAGAAGGTGTCGCAAAAAACATTAACCTTGGTGCTAATTGCACACCTGACGAAGTGGCCTCTTACACCGCTTTGTTTAAAGAATTCCGCGATGTCTTCGCATGGAGCTATGAGGAAATTACCGGGATCGACCCTTCAATCGTCGTGCATGAAATCAAAACTTATCCTGATGCGAAACCTATTCGACAAAAACTTCACCTGGTTCATCCCAAGAAAATCGTAGCTATAAAGGCAGAAGTTGAAAAACTTCTCAAATCTGGCTTTATCTACCCCGTCCCTTTGACAGAATGGGTCTCCAACCTTGTTCCGGTTTCCAAAAAACAAGGGACCATCCATGTTTGTGTTGACTATCGAGATCTCAACAAAGCTTGTCCCAAGGACAACTACCCTACGCCCTTCATCGACCAAATCATCGATAGTTGCGCGGGGAGCGTAATCTCCTCTTTCATGGATGGCTTTTCTGGGTATAACCAGATCGAAATCTTACCTGCTGATCAACATAAGACAACCTTTATCTGCCCATGGGGAACTTTTGCCTATCGTAAGTTACCATTTGGCCTAAAAAATGCTGGTGCCACTTTCCAGCGGGCCATGTCGTACGCTTTCCACGATATCAAGCATATCGCAGAGAGTTACCTCGACGATTTACCCGCCCACTCATCCAATCGATCCGATCACATTGATCACTTACGGGCGATTTTTCTTCGATGTCGGTTCTACCATATTCATCTGAACCCACATAAGTGTATTTTTGTTGTTGAATTCGGTCGACTCCTCAGTTTCATTGTCTCCAAAGACGGGATCAGGGTGGATCCCTTAAAGATTAAGGCCATCCTAGCCTTACCCCCACCTACCAATTTAACCCAACTCCAAAGTTTGGAAGGCAAAGAAAACTTTCTTCGCCATTTCATCTGCAACTATGCTGAGATCACTAAAGGATTTATGCGGTTACTGCAAAAGAACACCCCTTTCATCTGGGATGACACCGCCCAACGGTCATTCGATGCTCTCAAGCACGCTTTGACCCATGCACCTTTGTTACATCCCCCAGAATATACAAAGGATTATATCCTTTACTTGGCCGCCTCTACTTCCACCATTGCGATGGTGTTAGTTCAAGAGGACCCCAACGACGAAGAACATGTGATTTATTACCTGAGCAAGAGTCTATCTAGACCCAAACTCATATATTTTCATGTCGAGAAACTGGCTCTGGCAGCCATCATCGTTGTCCAGAGGTTCCACCATTACATCTTATTACGCACCACCACGGTAATCGCAGACTCCAACCCCATGTACCACATCTTGACACATCAAGTACTTGGGGGCAAATATTCTAAATAGATCGTTATTCTTCAAGAATTTGATCTTGAGTTTATGAAGGCCAAAGCCAAAAAATCCCTGGTGTTTGCAGAGCTTATCTGTGCTCTCCCTCATGTTGATGAAGACATTGAACCTAGAGATTCTCTTCCCGATGAATCTCTCTTCCTCATTAGCACCTTCGATCCTTGGTACAGATACATTCTCCTCTACCTTCAAACCCAACGTTTTTAGCCCAACATTTCTCGCGAAGAACGTCGACGCATTCGTCACCACTCTCATCGTTATCTCATCATCGACGACACTTTGTATCGCTGTGGGATTGACACCATCCTTCGACGATGTATGGTTCATGAGGAAGTTGAACGCATTTTGAACGATTGTCACCTTGGTGCCTGTGGCAATCACCTTTTCGAGATGGCCACAGCCCAAAAAATCCTACGTGCCGGCTACTTTTGGCCCTTGATCTTCAAAGATTGCATCGAGGTCGTCAAACAATGCCCACCCTGCCAAGTCTTTAACAAGAATGCATGCACCCACCCTACTGCGCTACACCCCATTATCGCCATCGGCCCCTTTTCCAAGTGGGGTATCGATTTCATGCAGTGTAAGCCTACCTCAGCCGGGGGGCACGGTTACATCATCGTCGCCGTCGACTACTTCACCAAATGGGCTGAGGCTATTCCTACCTTCTTGAACGATGGTCGTACTGTAGCGTTGTTTCTTTTCAACCATATCATAACTTGTTTTGGTGTACCACATGCCATTGTCACTAATCATGGTGCACACTTCAAGAACCAGATGATGAGCAAGTTACATGTCAAATTGGGTTTTCTCCATGAAAACTCATCCCCCTACTACCCTCAGGCCAACAGACAAGTTGAGGCTATCAACAAAGTCCTAAAAACCATGATCCAACGCATGGTAGGGGAAAACAAGACATCGTGGCATTTACAACTTTTCTCCGCTCTCTGGGCTTATCGCACTTCGGTGAAAACCTCAACTGGATTCACTCCTTTCCAGTTGGTATATGGCATTGAAGTTGTTCTACCAATCGAGTGTGAGATTCCATCACTCAAACTTAAAGTAGAACTCCTGCCCCATACTTCTGCTAAAGAAGAACAATTCTTGTACCTATCCAAGCTGGACGAAACACATTGTGATGTTTCTCTCGTTAATGAGGCACATCAAAAAAGAATTAAGAGTCAATACGACAAATCCATCCACCCTTGGACTTTTGCAGAAGGAGACTTAGTCCTCGTTTACAACCAAGCTCACGATAAATTGGGAACAGGCAAGTTAGAACCTCTGTGGCACGGTCCTTACATCGTGAAGCATGTCCTACACAGAGGCGCCTACGAATTAGTAGATCATGATGGAGTTTCCCTGGGAGAGCCCTGAAATGGGCTTTACCTTAAAAATTACTATGCCTAGATCACCTAGCATATGTACTTTGTACATTATTGTATTTTAGTTTGGTGTTTCTATTTCTTTCGCGTGCTTGAGTCTTTACCATTGCCGCTCATGACTGTGCTTGTGTTTTCATGCGCAGATGATGTCTTCCTTTCCTATCTTTTTCGGGTTCGCAGATGGTGCTAGTCGACATACCCGAAACATTACTTCGGCATCATGGGTTATTTACCAATTTGACGAGGTGGTGAGTTCAGGAGGTATCTGCTTAGGACCAACAACCAACAGCATGGCAGAATATCATGTTGTCATCAGACTGTTGACCCAATCCTCCTCCCTAGGTATCTATCGTATCATTGTTTACTTAGACTCCCAACTCGTGGTTTATCAACTCAACCATATCTACGCCATGCGTAGTCCTATCCTGCTACGTCTTCACCTACAAGTTCACCGCCTTGAACGAATGTTCGATTACATTGAATATAGACACATTCCAAGAGAACTTAATAGTGTTTCGGATTCGTTAGCTAATTACATCATGGATCGGTATCTCACCCACATATAAGATTTAAGGAAAGCAAAATTGTACATTACATGTAAATAAAAACACATCACAGACATCATCATGTACAAATCATTGGCATTGAAAAAAACTCAAGACTGTATATATATATATATATATATATGGTGTGACTGAAATGTTTTTTATTACATCAAAAAGTATGTAGAAGAGAAAAATGTCGGGTCTTTAAACCCCTACAATGCCGCCTGACAGGGCATACAAAATATAACTACCAGAGAGACTCTAATCTCCCTACACTATGTTGCGCTACGAGTAACATATCACCGTGCACACTACTCACCTCAGTAGAGAATTGATATTCTCTGGTACTCCCACAGTGTGCCTCTGCATATGTAAAGGAACTTCTCCCCTCCGTAGAGGAGGAATGCCCATCGTATGGCCTTGGAGGTTTCTTTCGACCTCCCAGAGACCTATCACTGGTACTACCAGATCTGCTGCAACTGGGATGCCCCCGTGACGTCCTGGTATCGGTATATTGGCCGGGCGCACTGCTCCCCTGTCTGCATGTTGAAAACAATACATCTGTTAAAAACTCTTCTACATACCCAAAAAAAAATATATATACATTAAAAACATTAAAAACAAAAAACTAGACAAGGTATGGCTCAGTCTCTTACTTGACACATCCCATTCTTCCCCCATGGGTAAAATCAAATCCATGCTCCCATGGAAATCTACCTCAGCATACGAGAAGTCCTCTGTCCAGAGATACTGCAGTCTCAGCCAAGCAAAGAAATTGCCAGTGAAACGGAACTCTGACTCCGCTACCAGCCTCGGAGACAGACTAGTCCACCTCTCCATCCTTGGTTCGTCCACTGGTCACATCGCCAGTTCTATTTGAGGCTGCATCTGGGGGATGCGCTCTAGAAAAAATGAGACCAGAAATGAGCCATAACCAAACTGTTTATGTCCTGTCCTACACCGTGAAACCTGTTCCTTCACATTTCGAAGGAACCCTGCACTCCAGTTGAATAGTGTTGGTTCCAAACACTGGACACCATAAGCCACCTGTGATCTTGATGCCAGATGCATGCTAGTACTGCCCATCATGCTTATGATAGAAAACAGTATGGACCGGAGGGGCAGCTCTCGAATATACTTGATAGGGATTCTACCCCCTACTAGTCTTGCTCCTGGGATACAGTGGCATGCCAGATACACGTCCACTTGCTCAGGTAGCGCCCTCTACCCAGAAAAAGATATAGGAATCCCTCTTTTTGAGAGGCTAGTCAAAAAGTACACGTCTTCTAACTCAATCGTTAAAAGCTGTGTGCAAATCCAGAATCTTTGCTCTGCAACATCCCATAGGCCAATCATATGTTCAAGCAATAAAATCTCTTTCTTCATTTTCTGCAACTTGAAGAATTTGAGTAAGCCACAAGCTTGCAATGCGGCCCGTGTGCGGGGACTCCGCAAGGAAGATAATTCATCCATCTCATGTTCTCTTTCTTTCCACTCAATCATGGTCGCCGAAATCGCCTACAAAACAAAAGAACAAAGAAATTCATTATTTCAATGTTTTGGCAATTTCGACAATTTTTAAAAGCAAGTTAAACATGAAATCTAAATGCCTACATCATTTAAAGTGACCACACCATCTTTTACAATCACCACGCCCTCTCTTAGGCATTTAACATCCATCATATAACAATGAAACATTTCAAAATCAAAACGATTTCTTTATGGCCGCGTGGGCATTTGTGGGGATTTTTCATGGGTTCTTTGCCAAAAACGACCCATCTAATTAGCTATTGGGGAATTAGCATCTTAGCCATCCCTTTCTAGAACGTTTTTGCAAAAATAATCCCATTTTTCCATCGTTTTTCAAAGAGGCCGATTTGGTTATGTTTTGGGCAACTTAGGGCTTCATATTTTAAATTAAATGATGCTATGAAAATGAATATTAAACCATGTAATTGAAAGATGGAGAGATGAAGACTTACTTGGTCCAAATGACAAGAAAAACGGTCAACTGTAGCTCCGGCAGCGAGAAAAACAAGATCCACTTCAAAATGAGAATCTCCACTACTCCAAAATCCTTATGCAAAATGAAATGGTAAATGAAATTTTTATTGTATTGTTATTTATAAATTTCCATTTTTATAAGGTATAGTCATTTATGGGTTTCTCTAACAATATAATGGCTTCACTAAACCCCTGGTTTGTAGTTTTGGCATCGCAGGTTTCCTGGCAGTTCTGATGGATTATTTACCTTGTCGCACTTATGAGCATAGTCTTAGTTCGTTCTTGAGCTCGACAATATGAGAACATAATCGGGTAAACTTTTATCTCTTTTTTAGACCCGTACAGATACATGAACACACAAAAAAGGAACCCCCTTGGAGTCATCTTTAAACCCTTTTCAGACTCTCTAAATATGAAAATATTGTCGAGTGACCTTGCTTCCTTTCACACTCGTTAAAAGGTCAGAAAGGGCGTCTTTCGAGCAATAGTTTATCTCTTTTTCGGTCTCGTTAGACTATTGTATGAAAAAGGAACTGAGAGAGTTCTCTTTTAAGTGTTTTTCCAAACTCTATAATCTCAAAAAACCTTCGAGTTTTCTGTCTTTGGACTCATTAAAACACACATCGACAGGCCCATACGGGACCAAACCCTTACTTCTTTCGGTTCGTTAAACAAAGGAAGAGGAACTTACCGAAGGTGAGTTATATCGAGCATGTGTTATCCTCCTCGAGCTCATTAAATCAAAAAGAGGTACTCGTCTATCTGGATGGGGGAAAAAGTTGAAAGGAGCAAGCCAAGCAGTCTCTTGAAAATATTATCCAACAATTCTTAGAGTCACCGTTGAACACGACACTTTGTCATTTGCACGCATCATAATCTACTGAACCTATGCACTGAGTCAATCCTTTGAGTTTCTTTTGCTCCTTTGGGTCATCCGATGCAAGTCACAGTATCCATTGCATAGTTTTGGTCCATGTCATGTTTCGCTATTGTGCCTCAGTGTTCGAGGGAAGTATCCGCCTCTAGAGTCAACCATCCCAAATATCTTGCCTCAAAAAACTGTGTCAGTCCATGTCCATTTGATCTACCAATTACATCTCTATGTCTGTTTTGTGTCGTTGATGGGGGATACGTCAAGGCCCTCCTTCGACGAGCTTATTCATGTCGACTTAAGCACCTTATCTGGGAATTAGGCTTAGAAACTAGTTAGTACTTTGGGACCTGCATGCCTCAATGGAAGGCCTCCTCACATTCGATAGTAGGTTTACATCATTGACCTCTGATCAGATGATTCCACGGATGTTCGACTCCAGCTCATCCATTCGCATTCGTTGGAATGTACTAGGGTACCTTGGGAATCATTGACATTAATGGCGATCTCCCTCGCACTTGTTAACGGTTCACACCATTGACCGGTAATCAAGTGGTTTCTACCATGTTCGACATCAATACATCTATTCACATGGTTAGATTCGTACTACATTGGGATCGGTAAGAAGACCCTGGGTTGAGTGATCACTTTGATATGTACTTTGCCCAAGTTGCGATGGAGTTTCTTTTGAAAAATGACACATATATTGTTACATAGATCCACTTTGTATTGGTCGTGGCTATGTCTTGTCATCTCATAGATCCACTGTGTATTCTTCGTGGCTACAATCAGTTCATGTCATTAGAGTATAGATCCATAGTGTATTTTTCAGTGGCTATACCTTTTTATCAATACAATTATGGATCCGCAGTGTATTTTATGGCGGCCATATCTTGCAAGTCTTGATCACCCAAGCATAGGTATGCCTGCCTTGGGTTTTGAAATATGTCATGATATTTGTTGGATGTTTGTGTGTAGCTTCCGTCAGGTTCTCCGAGTCTATACCCTTTCCTGAACATCTACAAATCATTTCAGTTATCAGTTCGTATCTTCTAACTTCATACTTTGGGGGGCATTCTGTTACACCTCAATATTACTCACTTTGATAAGTGTCGTAAGTGTCACATGTCATTCACAAGTGTCGCAAACATCAAACAAAGCATATTGTCATGATGATGACACCAAAAAGACATCTATAATATATCAGACACTTGGTTTGAAGGAGGAAGAATGATTAACTGGAGTCAAGCAACTTTTATCACCTGAGAAGAGCTCTTAAACAAAGGTTTTGAAGGGGAGCGCTCCCCTAGATCATCCTTAGGAGCACTGGCGCTCCCCTATAAGGTCTTAGGGAGCGTTATAACGCTCCTCTGCCCCTCAAGAGGAGCGTTATCCATCTTTGGAGCACTAACGCCCCCCTCAAGCTTCCTAGGGAGCGCTATAGTGCCATGATGCCCCTTTTGAAGGAGCGTTTCCTAATCTGAGGCAGTAGTTGGCCCGTTGAGGAGAATAAGGGGAGGATATTTCAAGTTTAGAAGGTAGTTACATTCGAATTCTTGGTTCCATCAGGAGATCCCTGATCCAAGGAGGGAATTCCTCAACTTGTTCTAAAGATAACTCAAGAGGTTAAGCTCCTCTTAACCTATATAAGTAGGCTCTATGATGGTGAAAAGGGGGAAGAATTGCTAGCATGAAATCTATGATCTCATAGGAAACACACAGTTAGTTGAAGGAGAGTGATCAGTGAAGCTGTTATCATCTAGGTTGTGGATCTATCGAGCAAGGGCTAGACGAAGGGGACTTGACGAAGCTGTTGCATTCGCATCTACGATTGTAAGTACTGTTGTCATTATTCTCATTAATATGACACGCTTGGCCTGTTTCTTTCTAGTTTGTGTTTGATTTTACATGAACTTATCGTTGATAGATAGATATGTTTTCAAGCTAATATCAATAGAGTAGGAAGTGGTCGTACTTTGTTTGTCTACAGGACTCAGCGAGGAGCGAGAGTTCGGAGCTCGATTCGGAGTGTGCAGGGACAAACGTCGATTAAAAGGTACCTCTATCATCCTTCCTTCTCATGTATTAGTTTGTGTAGATATGAAAGGAAGTCAGTGTCCACGTTAAGCACTTTCTGTCTTAGAGTTAGGGTCTAGCTCTTTGAGGTAATCTACCTGTCCGCAGGGAGATTTTCCTACAACAATATGTTATACCTATGCATAGAGAGAATGTTGGACTAACAAATGGATGCAGGATCCTAGAAAGAATTTTTTGCAAGTTAGATACCATGATATTAGTGATAAGTACATGAAAGGTTGGGGATCATTTAAGAGAAAGAGAGCATTAACTCTTTGTTACAGTTGTAGAAAACTAGGACATCTTGCTAAGGAATTCCCTAGAAGAAGACCTAGTTGCCTCTATTTCAAAGCTATGGACCGTGAAGTTTTGGATTGCCCTAGAATGATTTCTAAGGTTGAAAGGATGAATATGAGACAAGGAGACCATGAGAAAGGTCAAGCAACTGAGATTATGAAAAAACCCCAGAAAGAATCAGAAAAGGTATTGCTACAGATGAAAGAAACTCTAAATGACCATCGACATATCAGCTTATCAATGATATTCAAAGAAAAAGAATGCATTGAAGTAAGAATAGGAGACTTCGACATTGACTGTGTTCTAGATTAGGAAACACAAGTGAATATTATGACAGAAAGGACTTGAGAAATTCTAGGAAAGCCTACTATGATTCCTTCATTGAGAGGAATAGGATTATTTAGAGGAAAATTGATAATCCTATGTGGAAGACTTACCCAGATATCTATGAGTGCTCATGGAACTTCGATGGAAGAAGAATTTGAAGTTGTTAAATTTATTGAGGACAATGCTCCATTTTCTATGTTACTAGGAAAACCTTGGATTAAAGGAGATTAGGCCAGAAGGAAAGAAGAAGAAATCTTAGAGAAGAAGAAGAAGCAAGAGCTAAAATATTTCATGACTGGGAGGATCGTACACTTGATTGAAGAAAAAAAGAACTAAGAGAATATATTTAAAACGAGAGACTTGGATGTCGAGGTGGGAAGACCACATGAATATTTTCATAAGACTGAAGTACCTATCCTAGATAGAGAAGAAGTATTACCCCTGATTTCTAGGCAAGAATCTCAACAACACGAAGTTACTCTACCAAAAGAAGGTAAGAATCAGAATGGAAAAAGGAATTCCAAGACGAAGCCCACCGGAAAGAAGGCTAGAAAACTAAGTAAGAAGAGAGCTAGAATTGAAAAGTTACATAAGGTTCCAAAGGGAACTTCGTAGAAGTAAAATTTGAAAAATTGGAATTTCACCGATATCAGAACTGCATCACATGGCACTTCGCCATGGCGATGCAATATAGCCATTGGGGATAGTATAACCGTTATACCGACGACCCGAATGGGTAGAAACAAATTTATGATCAAAAATTTTTCCACCAGACCATTGGGACCACGCCATAATAGATAGAACCGAGTTAATGAAGGCTTCTCACCCATTGCAAGAGATCTGTTGCCAATTTATCTATTTATCCCGTCACACCACACAACGAGAATTTTTTTTCTAATCGTGAATCTGAGCCCGCAGACTAGTTGATTTCACACAGTGATCATCGCGATATTACCATCCATCCCGTTGCATTGACTAGTTACTCTTTGAACCCGAGATATTCAACCACGAGTGTGCATGTCAGACAAGCTTAGCGTTGCAGAGAAAATTGTCGAAGAACTTATCATTGAACTAATGACTAAAAGAGTAATGTCTGAAAGACAAATGTCTGCAAGTATTCAAGCATCATCGATGAGAGGAGTGCAAGCCTCTCCGTTGGCTGCTCACAGAGCCGGATCATCCCAACCATCAGTGGAAAAGAGAACCAAACACAGAGATGACCTAGAAAATACGAAGTTGATCCCGACCATATTTCTCGATTACATCCCGCCTCTGGCCGACACGGTGAGTCGAGATAGCATGCTAAGAGATTTTGAGTACTCCATGGTTACTGCATACCTCCCTAAGGGGATACATGTAGTTCGCGCGTAGCAGGACAAGATCGCAGCGTTGAAGTTTAGTGACTTCAATCTCGGAGATCGCAAGAACTATAGCATGCTCGCCCCATACAAATACTTGACCAAGATGAGGGGGAAGAACTCAAATATGATCCCACAACTGTTGAAGATGAAACTTGAGTCGTCTAGCCTATTAAACGTAATGAGAATCCCACACTTTGGAAGGCACCAGGTAGTCAACGCCCGTGTCAAGTTATTTCTTTCATGTTACCATGGCGACTACTTATGGCTAGAATGTCGTATTATAGTCGATCTGACATTGATACATAAGATCACTGGATTAAGTATGCAAGGGCTCGACCTGCAGGAGTTCTATCCAAGAAAAGCCACAGATCGCACACAAGAATAGAAGATCAAAGATACATATGAAGATGTTGAAAAGGGGACGTGAGGCTACAAGGTAGCCTCCATCCAGGATGGCACAGTGTGCCTAGCCTTCCAGCTAATGGAAAGTTAGTAAGGAAGAACAGACCTATGCAAGGCACAGGATTTGTCATTGACCTTGTAGGAAAGTCTTTGGAAGGCCTGCAGATGAACTGGGCAAAGTACCTAGTTAATCAGTTGGAACTAGACTATTGTGAAGCATAGGATTAGGGCTATTAGTTTCACTTTAGATGGCTCCTGATCATCATTTTCATTGTTTCCTGGGAGATGCCATAAGGTGAGACCTTTCTGGATATTGAACTGTTTGAGCCTCTTACTGATAATTTCACCACATTCTAGTACTTGAGTGATATGAACAAAAAATGGTAGTCGAACGTTGTTTTTCACACATATTACCTTCAGTTGAAGAGAGCCATCGAAGATGAACCTTGCATGACCCCTTACACCCTACAGAGGTTTCGAACCCTGGTGAAGTTCTACGCAGATTGACACTTCATCTACATAACAACACGAGCCAATGAACATAAGGAGAAGCTTCAGTCGTACTACAAACTCACACAACAAGACCTGGAGGAGATCACTAAGTACTAGTCTGCAGACCTCCTTATTCTCGTAGATGTTGTAGAGATTTCTAACCCTGACAGTCCAGAGATCACGCATAAAGAACATGATACAACCGAGCCCAACAGAACGAGGAAGACCAAAGAGGTCCAAGATTTATGCAATGCCTCAGGAAAGACTGCTTCAATATCACCTGATCGAGGGGGTGATGATGAAGTAGAAGAAATAAATGACAAAGGAGATGAATAGAATCCAGGTGAAGTAACGCCACCAAGAGACGAGGTTGATCCCCTAAAGAAGAGGAAGGTTTCTCCCCCGAAACCTTCTTCCCAAAAGAAATCGAAAGCCACTGTGACCAAGATGAAGACTATGCTTACTTCCGATGATTTTGACTTCATCATCACATCTCTAAATGATGCTTCGTTGGAAATCATGGAGAAACAAGAAGCCAAGAAGGAGGAAATGTATGATAGAATTGAGTTCGAACTTTGAGGGGTACAATAGGCCCTTCAGTCCAGTCGCGTAGTCTCCACTGCGCCCCTGCCATCAGGAGAACCAGAGTTGGGAGATGATCCAACTCAATTCCACCGGCTAGCTGATGCGGTTGAAGCTTGCCTTCGTCGCGCTCAAGAAGAAACAAAACAAGCCACCTTGGCCTTGAAGTAAGTGCAAGGCATAATCATAGAACAATGCAGAGTTGCAGAATAGGAGAATGCTACTCTCGAGGAAAAGTTTGAAGAAGAGAAAGTATATATGCAACAAGAAAAAGAACAGTTGCTTGCAGAAAAACTCGAAGTGAAGGAAGCAGTCAACAGAGCACTCTACTCTGTGACAGGCTTAGAGCCACAAGAAAAACACCAAGTCATACATCAAGTAGAGAATCTCACAGAACATATCCAGCAACTACAACAACAAATAACAGACTTAGAGCTCCACACAGTGCCCAATACCCAGCAGGATGTGAAGGATCAAAGAGAAGCAACTGCTCAAAGCATAGATGAGCGAATCAAATCTCTCTCCATGGAATGTAAGAAACTCATTGAACGCAGTGCCTAGACCTATGAGAAATCAACTGAGAATCTAGAACTGAAGGCACTGGAGTCACATATCCAAGAGGAGAAGTATCAAGCAGAAACGATACAGGCGCAGTTGAAGCCCCTATCAGCTGTGGAAAGAATGAAGCAATCCCAGGAGCAACACACTTCCCAGCAGCAGGTCCACACTATCTAGAGAAAAGTCATGGAAGTGACTCATAGGCTCCAACCTGTACAGGATAAGGCTTACCAACTATTCATAGAGATCGAAGGCTGAGGAGCGAAACTAGAGCAAGTTGTCACTGCAGCTGAATAATGCCTAGATGGACCTGTCAATGAAGCCATCATACAAGAGTTCGTTGAATAGGAGGTCATGGCACAACATCAAGTCGAAGAATCTTGAGACAAGATCGAGGCTTTTGAAGAAGAACTAGTCAGATCAGAGTGACTTGGGATGAGTCATAGGTGAGTGTCGGGGGCCTATTGGCCCTTGACCCTGTTTTGAGGATCCTTGGTCATGTTTGACCTATTTTTGGGACTTCAACAGGATATCGAAGGTAGAGCGCAAGACAAAGAGGATATCACGGGATCTCAGCCCCTTTTTATGGATTTTTGGGTTTTGGGCTTATGTAACGGGTATGGGAATGTTGGCACATGGGTTTACCCATGCTTAGGCCTATTTTGTATGTATAAATAGATGCTAAGGCGATGTAGTGAGTATGAATGGCTAAGTGCCCTTTGGCTAGATGAAAGTGATGGTTGTAGTCCAATATATGTGATTGATAGTGTTAAGTGCTAAGGGGAGATTGTTGTTGTGCATACTATGTGAGACTTGTAGAGCTAAGAGAAAGTCATTGTAAGAGACTGTGGAAGGTTGTGTGCTTAGATATTCTTGGGGAAGTAGTGTCTAGCGAGATACACAGATCCCTTGTCCTCTACGGAGTAGGGATTTTGAGGCTCTATGCCTATAACTAATTGAAGAAGCTAATAAATAAGACAAAGCATTGGTGGACGTAGCCCTAGGGTGGGGGTGAACCACGTACATGCTGTGTTGCTATTCTTTGTGGGATGTATTGATGTGCTTATGTGTTTACTTGCTTAGTTCTTTAATATAGATGAATGTTAGATATATCTATTGATGATTAGTGCTTAATAGTATGTATGGATGTTAGATATGACTTATGTACATATGCTTAGTGCTTAAATACCTTAGATCTGAATTTTTACTGTGATACTCTGTAATTAGGGTTTAAATGAGTTGTAACTAGGACTGGATATTGATGAATGTTAACTATTGAGTGCCCTATTAAGTGTTAGAATCACAGATCTGTGTCCTAGCTAAGGTTGCATACATCTGATTCCTGCAACCACCCCTCCCTCTACCTTAGGTGAGAGTTCATATGCTTCGCAGGTGTTGCCGAAAGGGCTGGTAGTTAGGGTTTTGTTGGTGCACTGTTGTAGCGTTGAACCCTAGGTATGCCCCAATGTCAACAAGAACAAAGGAACAAGATGATGTATAGTTTCGTGAAAATCCTTCGACGACTACCAACAGGCGACACATCTTCTTTGAGCGGAGGCATCACCCCCTTAAAGGTACAAATAAACTTCAATATTCCTATATTTGAAGGTCAGATAGATGCAAATGTTGTAGACAAGTGGTTGAATCTACTAGAAGGGTATTTGTTTGTCTATAACTTTTTGAATAGAGAAACGATTACATTTGCGCTCCTCAAATCCATTCCCCATGTCAAATATTGGTGGGAAACTTTCTGTGATCAAAAGGAAACAAAGGAACCCTCATTATTTATAGTCATGGCCACCTAGGAATCTCTCAGGGTTTTTATTAAGGAAAAATACTACCCTATCAGAGGTTATGATGACTTGTATACCAAATGGACCAAACTGCGGCAAGAAAGAGACCAAGTAGTGCCAGATTTCAAAAATATCTTCCATACCTTGCGCACCAAGTTGGGTATTAAAGATTCAGAGTGACATCTAGTGCTCAAGTATCATGGCTCTCTGCATAGATACATCTAGACCAAAATGGAATTTCTAGACATATGATCTTTGGGCATGGCCTATCGATATGCCGTCAAAATTGAGCAGAAGATCAAACAAATGACGCGAAAATTTGGTCTTGGGAACCCCTCACAAAAAAATCTAGGAAAGGGTGGCCCCAACCCAAAAAACAAAGGACATAACAAAGATGGAAAATATCAGGACAACCATTCCAAGACGAAAGCAAAGAAGGACATCGGAAAGACAAAGAAAGATACCAGGAAGTGGTGTGACTTCCATAAGAGCCCTTGGCATAACACTGTTGGTTGTCGCTCAAAGAAGTCGTTGGTGGACGAAGTGAAAGCCTCTGAATCAAATGTGGGTTCTGACTCTGAGACAGAACTAGAAAGGGGAAGATGAATGATTTATGAAGAACCTAGTGCCACTTTTGCTACCACCAAGCTCTAGCCTGGTGAACCAGACAAGCCAAAAGAAGGATAACACCTCTTCCATTCAAAGATGTGGGTAAAAGGCATCCCGATGAACTTCATTGTTGATAGCGGTAGCCAGAAGAACCTCATCTCAGCAGAGGTCATCAAGAAACTGGCCCTGCCGATAATGTCGCACCCACAACCCTACACCATTGGATGGCTCTGCCAAGGAAGCGATCTTCGCATCAGCCAATAGTGTCGACTGTTGTACGACCAAGCCCTTCAAAGATGAGGTATTGTGTGATGTTTCTCCTCTCAAAGTTTGTGATGTTATTTTGGGCCAACCTTATTTATGGAAACATCATGTTGTATATGATTCTAGGCCTCGTAGTGTTATTATTACTTTGAACAGGAAATTATACAGGATACCCGAGGCAGTCCCACCTAGTGCTATTTCCTTGATCTCTCCTAAGCAATACAAGAAGGTCATCTCTCAGACCAGGAAGTTTATCTTCTTCATGATTTTCTCTTAGAATAAGCGAAAGATCACAACCACATCCAGGGTCTCTACGGTCGACCTCTCCACACAAAAGATGTAAGTAGATAATGTCATGGAAGAGTAATAAGATATCTTCTCCTCACCTACCGGGGTACCTCTGCACTGCTAGGTCAAGCACCCCATTGATCTGACCCCCAACGCATTGCTTCCCAATGGGCTAGTTTATCGCCTCTCTCTCCTAGAGAATGAGGAGATCAAGCGACAGATCCAAGAACTAGTCCACAAGGGGCATATTCATCCCATATCATCACCTTGCAGAAGCCTAATCATGCTGGTACAGAAGAAATATGGAGCGTGGTGACTCTGCATTGATTACCAGGCTCTGAATAAAATCACAGTCAGAATCCGATACTCGATTTCCTGAATTGATGACCTCCTTGGTCAACTCACGGCGGCCAAATACTTCAGTAAGATTGATCTGAAGTCTGGCTACCACCAAGTCTTGATAGAACATACAAATGTATGGAAACCCGCCTTCAAGTCAAAGGAATGCCTTTTTGAATGGTTGGTCATGCCCTTTGGTTTGAAAAATTCTCCAACCACTTTCATGAGGATGATGGATGATATCCTGTGACTATTCACCAATACTTTTGTAGTGGTGTATCTGGATGAGATTCTCATTTACAAAAAGACTTGGGCCGAACACTTGCATCATATTCAGAAGGTTCTTCACACCCTGTGACATCACAAGCTATATGCCAACTTGGAAAAATGCTCCTTCATCATGGACAGGTTCCATTACCTGGGCTACAACGTTGATCAACATGGCATACATGTGGATCCAACCAAGATCCAAGTCATTCGTGATTGGCCAACACCAACCACACTCACTAAGCTTCGAAGCTTCTTGGGCCTTGCCAATTTCTACCGTAAGTTCGTGTTGGGATTCTCCCATATTGCATGGGCCCTCAACCAAATAACCATGGGTGCTGGTAAGGAGAAATTTGTGTGGGGCCGGTCCCAAGAACAAGCATTGGATGATTTGAAGCAACGCTTGTGCTCAGCCCTAGTACTTTCACTACCAGACCTGTAATGGCCCTTGGAGATCAAGAAATATGCTTCAGACTATGCGGTGGGTGTCGTTCTCACTCAACACGACCACCCTGTGGCCTATCACAGTGAGACACTATCAGATGTTGTCCATAAGTACCCTACTTATGAAAAATAATTGTACTCCATTGTGCAAGCATGTCGCCAATGGAGACATTACATTCTTGGGAAGGAGATAGTCATCCACATTGATCATAAGCCACTACAGTTCATGCAAATACAAGGAAAATTGTAGAATGATCACCATCAAAAGTGGTCCACATACTTGCAGCATTTCCACCTCAACATCAAGTATAAAACATGAAGCATCAATCACGTCATTGATTGCCTCAGCAAACCTCCAGTCTTGACACTCACCACAGTGCTAGACTCTTGCATCCATGAGACCTCTAGATGGCCCCAACTCTATGAGACAGACCCAGACTTCTCCACCACCTACCAAATGTTGAGTGCAAACACAGTTGTCGATAATTTCAATCTTCATGATGGGTTGTTGTGTTGTCTGGTCCATATCTATGTTCCATCAAGCGAGCGAGCGAAGATGATCTGGGAAGCCCACTACAATTGGGTGGCAAGACACTTTAGCATCGAAAATATAGTGGTGATGCTACATAAACATTTCTACTAGCCGAAACTTCGACATGAGGTGATAAAGTATATCAGGTCGTGCATTGCCTGCATTATTTCCAAACCGACCACTAAGAAATAGGGCCTATACACCCCTCTTCCTACTCCTGATAGGCCATGGGAATCCATCTCAATGGACTACATGTTGAGCCTCCTGTCCACCAAGAGGGGAAATGACTATGTTTTTGTGGTTTTTGACATCTTTTCTAAGATGGTGATTCTGGTTTCCTACAAGAAGAACATCACAGAAGAATCCCCTGCCAAGATCTTCTTTGAACGAGTCTGGGTACATTTTGGAATCCCACAAACCATTTTCTCATATTGAGACAGTCGATTTCTCGGCACATTCTGGTCGAGCCTCTGGTCATTGCTGGACACCAAGCTCACCAAATCCACAACCTTCCACCCCTAGACAGATGGCCAAACCGAGGTCGTTAATCGAATGATTGTGCATATCCTTCACATATATAATTCAAAGAACCCTTTCACATGGGATGAGAGCCTTCTCTATGTCCAAGATAGTTACAACTGAGCCTTGCATAGCTCAATCGACCACAACCCCTTTCAGGTGGGGTTGGTATTCCAACCATTGGGTCCCATAGATGTTTCACTTCCCCTTCCGGTCACCTCGACCGACTCATCTCCTGCTCCAACTGAAGCTAACAAATCCACCAAGTTCATTGAGCCGATCCAACACATCCACCAATAGGTTCAGGATATCCTACAGAAGTTCAATGACAAGTACAAGCAACGCCATGATCAACATCGGGTTCCACATAAGTTTCAGGTGGGCGAAAAAGTTTGGTTGCACTTGCACTTTAAGGAAACCATGAGAAGATTCCTTAAAAAAAATCCATTTTGATTTATGTTACCTCCATATATAATTGGCCGGAAAACACAACCCAAAGATTGTGTTTTCTATATAATTTTTAAAAGTTATTTTTATTTAAATTACTCTCCTATATAATTTGCAATTTTAAAAAGTTAATGCGTTTTTATTAATGAAAATTATGATTATGGAAATTAATTCTCATACTCGGATACTTAGTGAGCTAGACGAACTAGCTTGAAGATAGATACATTAAGCATTTTTATTAAATAATTGCATCATATCGTAATACATATATATACCCCTAGATGGGGTGACAGTTGGAATAAATGCACCAAGTGAAGTTAATGAAGTCAGTCTCCGCTCTCCTCTCTCTATTCATGTCGATGCAGAGCATTAACGAAGAAAGAGAGGAGGCACACCTATGATGCGTGGGAAACTTAATGTGGTGATTAGTCCGAATGATGGATTTATATAGTACTATTACGAGGAAGATGAGGGACATCAACTCCACGTCAAGTCAATATTAATGGTGCCTCCCATTACTGGAATGGGTTACTTATTGGAGGTAAATCATGGCTTCTTTTCTACACTGTTTGTTTGGTATCGTGGGTGGCATCCTCCTCTCTCACTGGGATTCTCTTCTCTCACAACTCTCTCTCTTGGCCTTCTGATCATTTTTTATTCTCAATGTCATGCAAGAGGGGTAACCCAAAGCACATTCCATCCTACTATAGCTACATCGCTCGTCGGCTTCATTAGGGTCTGTCTACCTCACCAACTCTACTACCTTCCACTAGCTCAATATTTGTTGGTTCTTCCTCTATGGATTTCCCTACACAGCTCAAAATTGGACTAAGTATTATATTAATCAAGTTTTCATTGACAAGGAGTTCACTCAAGTGCCTTCCCAATATCCTTTGGACTCCCAACTGATTACTTCTACAAATTTATAGCCTTCTCTTTTCAATTCCTCTTGAGAGGCAGGTGTTTCTCCCACCCTGGTCTTAGGGGAACCTAGGAGTTGTCCACTTATGAAAGAGGCTTCTCTTTCAATGTTTGGCGACATGGTTCAAGAAGTAGCTTGTCCCAAAATTGAGCTTAACCCCAATGTGGATATAGTGCCTGAGGCACCCCCCTTGTGCAGCTTCTCAGAGGATCAACTGCGACTTAATTTCGACCTAAGAAGGGATGCTCTTGACTAAATTTTTTGTCAGAACATCCTTTTTTGTTGGTTGGATGCCTTCTTTGACTCCCTTTCAAGTGAGCTTGTCAAGAGCAGGTTCCCAACCTGATTCCATCCTTATGTATTTTCTCCAGCTTGGCCTCACCCCCCAAATGGAAATGGAAATCCAGGTTCTTTAAGTGTTTGATTTTTTTCATGTCATGTCTCTTTTTGTTCAAAATAGTCATAGCTACAATATTAGGCAAGCCAAGTGCCAGATTAAAGCTTTCACAGTTTTTGTATCTGGTCACATATGTATCTCGATGCCAACTTGGATGTTTTTTCAGGATTGCAGTCAGCTCTGGTTTCCATCTGTTTGGCAAAACTGGTTACAATGTTTGTTATTTGTACTAGTTTTTTTTATTATCTAAGGTAATACAACTTTTATTTACAATATATATAATTGTTGGAAGATTGGTTGTTGTCATTGATGTCAACCCTAGTCATGGGTTTTGGACCACAAGATTGATGAAGTTATTTGGACATGAAGGAAAATGCACATGTAGATACAACACCCATGGATGGATAGTATACATCATGCTC